>CAJNIZ010033113.1:5569-34943 GCA_905231905.1 Symbiodinium pilosum | reverse complement strand
GTATGGGCCTACCGTGGCAATGACTAAACCTCCCAATTTCCGTTGCACCCTGAAGCGGCAGGGGTTTTACAACCATTGGTCGAGGGTGAGCCTTGCACTCTCCCGTTTAGGATGGTTTAGGGTTATATAGGGCACTTACTAAGTCCTCCTGACCCTCCAACCTTAAGCCTTAAACCCAACCCTTAACCCCTAGCCCCCCAGTACCCTTGGGCTGATCCTTCAGGCAGCTTGTGAAGCTCGCAGAGGCATGTGCCAAGCCCGTCTCCCAGACCTCGGGCTTTTGGAGTGTGAATGTTTAGGGAAGAACGGCTTTCTTGGGTCTAGGGTGTCAGGTTGAGGGTAAACGTTTTCCTTTTTTCTTGGGATTGTTAAAGTGGGCCCTGGGCTTCCAAAAACAAGGGGGGCTTCTGTCTAGGGATCCTTACAATAGGCCTTTACAGCATCTTGTTGCTCAGGTTGCAGACCCGAAACCCTAAGCCCTAAACCTTGAACTGCGTGGCTTCAAACCTCTGCCCGTGTAGCAGTTCTTGAATGCAGGACAAAGAAGCTCAACACACCAGTAGGGCCCCAACAAAAACGCTCAACATCTTGATGTGGTTCCACTCAGAAACTCCTAAGGTTCACCATGCAAGGTCTAGAGGAATTGGGCTGGATGTCGTGAAAACGCCAGGAAAGGCCTGGAGAGTGAGTAGCGCAGGTTTTGGGAACCCTCATCTTTCTTGATCGCAAAAGCCATTAATTTCTAAACTTGACGCACCGAGCCGTAAACCCCAAACAGAGTACCCAACCAACAGTAAGTCGAGCAATACCTGTAAAGATAGTGACATGCTTGTTCACGTTCTCTTAGTCGACGCCCCGAACCCCAAAGTCCCAGTTTGAAGCCTGTGGTTTGCAACCCAGCACCTATGGGGCGCGATGGATCCAGAGAGGAAGTGGAAGGGCTGAAGAAATGGTTCCGGTTTAAGAAGTACACGGATTCAGGCTATTAGGTGTTTAAAGTCTACTGAAGTTTAGGGGTGTAGAGTTCATTGTTTCAGGTAACTCAGAGACATATCATGGAAGGGGATTAGTCCCTAAGCCTTAAACCCCTGCCTCAAACCCCTAAACCGTAAACCCTAAACCCTTCACAACGCGAAACCCCAAACCCTAAACCTCTAAACCCCTAGCACCATCAACCCCTAGTCCCTAAACTAAATCCCTCAACCCTAGACCCTAAACCCTGAACCCCTAAACCCTAAACTCCTAAACCCTAAGCCCCTTAACCCTAATCCCTAAACCCGGCATAGCCCCCAGGTCAAAAGCAGTTGCCGAGACGATCCTGCCCACCGTCGCCAAGGCCTGTGCAGGGGCTGGAGACTCGGTACCCAGAGGGCCAGGGCCCATACATGCGATCTAGGGTTAAGGGCTTAGGTGTTGTAGGGTTTAGGTGGTTTAGGTCTGCTCTGACAATGCCGTGCCCCTAATAATAACTCTCGCGCGCACCTAGATGAAACGGAGCTACATTGAGGACATCTATTCGGAGGGGTTGGGGATGCATTTGTCGGGGCCAGGGACTAAAGAAACAGCCCCCGCACGACACCCAGATCCCTAGTAAAATTTTTAAGTATTCCTTGATTACAGGATATTGGGCTGCCTGGGTTAGGGTTTGTGGTGCGCGATTTTGTGGTGATGCTCTGATGTTTGGAGTCCATGCTCTGATGTGAGTGGTTGAGGTCTAGAGCTAGATCCTTAAACCTTAAACTACTCAGGTCCCCCCCCCCCACATGAGGATAGAGCGGCATGTGAGCAACCGTGCATGTTCATACAGGGTGGACATTGGGTTCCTAATCGTCTGAAGGAAAGTGTTCTTTAATTTCGTTTCTGCAGGACTGCCTTTAGGTTCCAGTGCTGGTCCGTAGCGATGTTCAGTCTTGAAGGCTGAGCAGGCCTGTGTTTGCTGCCATCAAGAGTTTCCGTTTGCAAGACGCCCGGCAGGAAGTGTAAGGATCTTGCGATGTCAGGGTTCTCCTCAGTTATTATGATCCTCATGTTTAAGCTGCCCGCTTTGCGAAAGATGGTATTTTCGAAGAATGTCCCAAACAGGGATGGGAAACTTGAGCAGGAACACGAAATATAAAAATGATAAAACAAATTGTAAGCGCACATATCAATGTTCTGGACAATTTGAGAGAAACGTAAAGTGCACTGTAATTGTAAAAATAATGTACAGGAACGCGTGGCAAGCAAATAAAAGGCAGCCTCAGGAGGAAAATGAAGATTTGGGGCCTCCCGAAACAGTACAGCGGTATTTTCAAAGCAAAAGGACCTCAACCCCCAAATCCTGAAGCTCCAAGCCGACAAGCTCCGAAGCTACATGGGCTTTAAACCCAAAACTTCCAAGTTCAAAGGCAGCTTTGTATTAGCTGTCACAAGTCATGCGTGGCAAAATGCCAGAAACCCCGAACAGCACACCCAACTACCCTACACTCTACGCATGCTTGAAACCAAGACCCATTATGTTTACATGACCGAGACGGAAACTCTCTAGCTCTAGAAGTCTGCTCCGAAAAGGGCTAAAACCCAAACCCCAAACCAACACCTGAAGATCCAAATGAGTACCGTTGTTTAGGACATCACTACATGGTGAAGTTTTGTTTATAGTGCTTTGGATGAAGATTTTCGATGTTTCTTGGGTTCAACCACCTAAGAGACAATAGGTTAAGTCCGTAACCCTCCGCCCCGAACCTGCAAAACCCCAAACCAAAAACCTTGAGACGCCTGAACCTGAAACCCAAAACCCGCAAACTCTTAAATCCTGACTTAAACCTTGCAACTGAGCCCCAAGGCAGTCCCTAGCTGGTCCATGGATGACGTCTCGAAGTTGCTGTTTGCCCTGGCTAAGGTCCAATCCTCAGTACTGGATCAATGTTAGGGATCCTTTGAACTTTGTGGGATATGGGATTCCTTATATCTAAGTAAAGAGGATCTTTTTTTCTTCCTAGGCTAATGTGGGCTAAGTTTAGGGGCCCAGGAAAATTAGGGTTTAGGGCTTAGGGTTTTCCTGGATATTCAGGAATGCAGGGGCCTAGGCAAGGAGACGGCAAAAAGGTACCCCCTTTCTCTTTGACTTACGCAAGCCGCACCCCTAGTCCTAGACCATCTCTTGTGACTGCAATGCTGGCGCTGCTGACCAGGCATGTCTTTTCTTTCTCCTTTTCTGCGGCCAGCTAGTGTTGAAGCCTATGTGGAGGTTCATGGGAACTAACAGTAGCAATTATCTTAGTCCTCCTCACGGGGCTTATGTACAAGTGTTGCCAATTCTAGGTAGTGCTATGACCTGAGATATAAGTAGTGACAAAGTCCAGTGAACCTCCAAGAAAGCCTCTCAAGGGGTTTTTTTTTGAGGGCCTACTGCACCTGAAGCCCGAAACCCCTACACCCTAACACCCTAAACGCCTAAACCTAAACCTTAAACCCTAAAACCTAAAACCTCAACCGCTCAGCCCAGGCGAAAACCGGAGGAGACCTTCCGGAGGTGTCGGAGCTCTACAGCAGAGCTGCAGAGGCCTGTTCTAATGGGTTTAGCTTCGATACTGCCCCCACTCAATAACAGTTGGATAATAAGTATAATATGGTTAGATATAACCCTTCATAGGACCCCTAATATCGACTGTTACTGGGTGGGGGCAGTACCCAAGGTTTAGCACTCAGGGTTGAGGAGTTTAGGGTTCGGGGCTGCTTGCTGGGGGTTCGTAGGCAATAAGGGAATATGTGGGAGTAAAGGAATATTTCATAGGGATCCTATTCAGTTATTTCCTACAAATAAGTAGTAAAGTTGGAGTAGGGCCTTGGAGTGTCTTTCTTAGAGTTCAGGGATCCCACTCTGGGCAATGTATTAGTGACTTCAATCCCACTGCTAGCTTGTATAGAAACCGGTTCTAAAAGGGCTTTATCTCAGGCTTCGTAATTCTTTCAGAAGGACAGAAAGCTGCGGGGCAGCAAGCCAAAACTCAAAGTAGCTCCTGGCCACGATTATCTTGCGTTTGTGATGATGGACAAGCTATTCTGTTATGATGCAAGCTTTTCACGCACATGCGTCTGTGCGGATTCGCTAGCTTGACTTCGGACCAGGTGACTGTCGTTCGTGTTGAGGATGTGTATGTTGTGAGCATTTTCTGCCATCTTGGCGACTTTTTCGGCTTTTCGGCATCATGAGTTCCATGAGCTATGGCTTCATGATTCATTCCCAGGTAAGTGTCGGTCTATAGCATTGGGCCTTGGCTTTTCATCTGGATTTCCAGGTTTCTAGAGCTTATGGATTTGGGGGGACAGTCCGCGAGGCGAGAAAAGCTCAAGCTTCAACACCTAAGGTTTCAGCTCTCAGCACATCATCAGTTGCGGTTCAGGTTTGCGGCTTAGGGATGTTTAGGGTTTTGGCTTAGTTGAAAGGAGCAAAGAGCTAACACTGATTTTAAGGCCCAGGCCACAGACCCCAAAACCTTGAGCACCCCAAAGAATCCCTGGCTTCTACAGCGCTTAACCCAAAAACCTAGGCCCATACCCTAACTTGAGTTCTCGAACCTCAGAACCCACGACTTGACACAATCCTTCCAACCTCCTACAAAACCCCATAAAGACGAGACATCTCTATACAAACCCCAAAAGGCCAGAAGAACAGCTCTTGAGCCCCCTCCCCCTGTTCACAAACCTTGAATTTTAACCCCAGGTGAGTAGTATTTCATTTGGGGATACTATGGTACCCAGTATAGGGTAAGATCATATCCTCCTTTTGGGGTATAGTATTTCGTACAGGAATATAATCTGGAATATAATCTTACTGGGTTACACGCAAAAAAAAAAACAAAACACGCTACTCAGGTAGCCTCTACAAACCTGGCCAGCAGCTTCGACTGCACAGATTCAGGGCCTTGGTTAGGGCTTGGCGTTTAGGGTTTTTAGGGTTTAGGGTTTAGGGCTTGGGGTTTATCAGGGTTAGGGTTTAGGGTTCAGGGCCGGGAGTAGGGCTTCAGGTTTCGGCTTTAGGAGCGACAGTTTGATTCGCACCCAAATGCCATCTTTCGTTGTATAGGCTCACCTGCATTCTGCAGTCTTGTAAGCATTTCCTCAGATCCGCGCAACAGGGGTCACCGTGTTGTTGGTTGGTATATTGCGGCCTCGACATTGAAGTTAAGCTCCATTGGCAATGTAGGAATTGGGCTTCAGAAGTGCCCTTTCGCGGGTCTTTGCAAGGGTGCCAAAGCCTGGATTCAAATCTAAACGCTAAATTTTGAGTGCAACTCATCAAACCAAAAGTTCAAAGCAACTTTCAAAATCTTCATCTCAAATCCAAACCTCGAGGTCTATCCAAAACCTAGCCTGCGCGCCGGACTGACATGAACAAGCGCCTCATTCCCCTAATGTCCTTGCCAGCCATCCCAGTTGCAAAAAATGAATCTTGTGCCTCACACTTTAAACCCCTAGACCCCAAGCCCTTAAACTGCAAACCCCCCACCTGTACGCGGACACCCCAAGCACATATAGTCCCCCTTAAATAGATAGAATATGGGGTATATGGGGATCTTATTGCAATATACCCAAAGCCATATTCTATCTACTTAAGCGGGGCTATAAACCCTAAACTGCAAACTCCAAACCCTAGGTTTGTCCGAAACGCAGCTCATCAAGGTCTGCAGCTCAAAGTGTAGAAGTTTAAATGGGTGGTTGTCAAAATTATGGTCCCTTTTTGGGTACCCTTAATATTAGGTGCCGTATTATAATAGGGACCCCAAAATGGACCATAATTTTGAAACCACCCAAATAGTTGGAATCCTTTGGTATGTCGCTAGATGCCTCGTATAGCTATGGGATGGGGTACCGCTAATAGACCTCACCATCATAATGGCAATTGTTCAGGCCCCTATGGCCTGTTTGCGTGTCTTGAGAAATTGGCCCCTGATTTTTTTATAGGGCTTAAGGCTGTGGTTCTAGATTTTTGGTTTGTATAGGGGTCCTTAGTCTCGGCTTTTAACAGAGTGCTTGGCTTTTTTAAAGACGTCATGCATGGCGTGTGGGCTGGGCGCTCGGGAGTTTGGGGCCAAACAGTCAGTCGTACTCAGGCCTTGCAGTAAGGAAGAGCCTTGAGACGCCCAACGTCGTCTAGTCGACCCTGAATTGTTTACTTACTGGGGGGTGGTAGGGAATAAGGGAGTATATTATATACTGGGAGTATACAGGGATTCCATTCCCTCATGCCCTACCCCCAGTAAGTCAGGGTTAGGGTGCAGGGTCTAGGGCGAGAAGAGCTCAATGCTAAACTCTGAAGCCTGGATTCCAGACACTAACCCTGCATCCGAATGGTCCAGATACCCTTACCCGCAGACACAAAGTGTGAAACACCCAACCAGGAACCCAACACCTGTGCTCCTTTAGTAAGGCCTTACAAAACAATTTATAACAACACGAATCATACCAGTAGCAAGAGCCCATCTAGTATACCTTAGGAGGACCCCCCACCCTGTAATGGTGGTGTAATAAGAATATCAGAGGACCTGAATAAAATCCCTATTATCCCTTATAGTCACTATTACTGGGTGGGGGGTCCACTTAAAGTATACCCTGAAAGCTTTAACTCCCAGCTCCAACACCAGAAGCCTCAGTCTTAGTTAGGCCCTCCTCTGTTGGATCTTCATGAAAGTTGCAATTTTTCAGGCCTGCTCTGCAGGTTGGGCCCTTGCTAGGATGGCCTGATGCGAGGTAACTCGAACGCCATATCCTGGTCAAGTTAATTCGCCAAGCTAGCTCTAAGTCCCCGCATGTCCAAGATTAACTACCATCGAAAGGTTCCAAACCCTGAAGCGTACTTTCCTTCAAACATGCGAGGTTGTACTTGCCCTGGGCAGAATTCCGGCCTGCAAGGTCCAAACTGAGAGTTTCTTGCGGCCTCAGGGCTTGTTTAGAGCATGTAGGGGGAGCTGTGCGCTTGTCGGCAATTGGAGCATCCAATCCGGGGTAGTACTGAAATCCCGTTGTCTTCCGCACGCCAAGTCCCAAATCTCTTAATGTGTATCAGGAGAGGCAGTCGCTTAGCTGATGCACTCTATCGGATCAGCGCTGAAAGCCAGATGCAAAGCACTCTTGGTTGGATTTTGCGGGCTCCAGGTGTGCTTGTAGTAGGTGCTTGAACCATTTGAATGGGAATGGTGGTGTGTGGTGTGTCGTAGTCTGTAACGACTAAGGGCCACAGAGGGGGGCATAGGGGGATAAAATGACATTGTCAAGAAATACCTCATCCTAATGCAGGTGCCCCAAATCCAGAAGACTAAACCCCACAGCTCATGGCCGATGCTTGGAGAGGAGTTCGTGGCGACGGCTGCCGAACAGGTTGTTGCGGCCTCAGGGCAACTTGCTCATGCAAAAGTCCCAAACCTTAAACCTGGTCGGAGCTACATTGCCACGAATACTGGGCACACGTTGTAGTAGAACATTACGCCATAGCTTTGCGATCCCTAAAGCAGTCTTAGGGTCCTACATTCCTTGTATATCTACGGTATGGAGTACCTCAAGTAAACTTCGAAATGATATTGGTATTTATTTGGGCCTCTACAGTACACCGTAAGCCTGTTGCGTTGATTGAACCACGACACCGAGCCGAGTAGTGCCTGTTGGTTTATGCAGTCAGCAGTAAACAATGAAGTAGGGCTTCTGTTACTGTTTAACAAGGGATCTACAGAGGGTAGGGGATTGTAACGAAAAGGAAGTGGAACATGTCATGGAAGCTGCTATTCAGCATTTATGCTGTTGCCCTCTCATCATTTTGAAAACCACTTGGCTGTTCACGTTTAGTGTAGAAGCCTCAAAAGTACTATTGCCGCACAATAGGCTTTAACCGCTAAATTCCAAACCCTAAATCGAAAACTCTGAGCTCCAATTTCTCAAGCCCCTAAGTTCAAAAAACGCCCCAAGCCCCGAATCCCACATCCCAAATTTCTCCTACACTCCAGCTGAAGCCCTAAACCCTAAAGCCTAAAGCCTAAACCCTAAACCTAAAAAGCCAGGTCCAGAAGATGGCAACCATAGCAGCGCCGCAGCTGCTCCTGCTCACGCAGGGTTTGGCAAGCCTAGGCCGGCGGATTGAAGGGTATAGTCCCCCTTAAGTAGATAGAATATGGTTTTGGGTAGATTATAATAAGATCTCCGTATACCCCATATTCTATCTACTTAAGGGGGGGCTATAATGGTTGACGTAGGGGTGTAGGGGTAGGGGTTTTGTGGTTTTGGGTTTAGAGCTGAATGGTTTCTGGACGTCTGGCTTGATATTGGGGATCATTCAGGGTTCAGGGTGTATAGGGGTGGTTTCAAGCTTGATCAGACTTTGAGATCTTCTTTTCCAGAGCGTAGGAGGGTTTCTCGACTTGCAGGGGAGTTTTTAAACTACAAAAGGTTTGAGGATAGGACAACTGTTCTAGCTTGCTACGGGCTTCGCACTTCTGACTTGCTTTCATTTTTTTTCGGACTGGCAACTTAAGTTTGAGCGATGTTCGCGTGATTGAAGCAGGGAGGTTGAATGCCCTAAGCCGTAAACCCTAAAACTCAAACCCTCAACCCTAATGATGCCCTCATGTGTGGGCAGTGAACAGGTGAGGTTTCGTTTTCACCCTTTATGCAGCAACTCAGTCCCTCGACGAATTTCAAGATCCGCAGCTATAGTATACTACAGTACATTGTTGCATCGTGGGTTATGTAGGCTAGTATCGTACAGCATAGTATAGTATATAGTACAGTACAGTATGTTCTTGTATGATATAGTAAGTTATCTAGCAGACATGGTATGTTATCATTCTCTTCCGCCTTTAGACCCTCCGTCCGGCGTTGCCTTGTCTAATTTAGCCCCACAAGTCTGATTTCAACCGAACCCTTCGAGCAGCAAGGTTTAGGGCTTAGGGTCTAGGGCTTAGGAGCATGAGCCCTAGACCCTGACCCTTTAAGCCTTAATTCCTAAACCCTGGAGCTTCACCCTAAACCTGATACTTTTGGCAGGGTATGTGGGAATACTCTGAGGATGACCCGCCCCTCCATGACAGCCACTTACTCACTCAGCACGACATGTAAGCTTTGGACAGACCTTGAGGGTCAGATTTGCATTCAATGTTCAGTGCCTTCATTTTTTCCCTGCGCCAGAGGCGGGCCCCAAGGCAGGGCCCAAGTTGCAACAAGAGTCTCTTTTACCTGCTGTTATGGATACCATGGTGTCTTCTACTCTTATAAGGAATCCCCTCCCCCCAACATTAAACCTCTCCACCCCCTACTAGTAAATATTGAATATTCGAGGGTGGGGGGGTTTAACAGTGGCTGGAGGGGACTACTACAACAGTTAACGCTAGTGTCTTGTAACACGCGTACCTAGCCTCAGAGGCACGGTCTGAACCAGCACTCCTCCCCCACTGCTTCCTTGAGCATAACAACTCCTCTCAGGTACCCCCCATCCTAAACCCTAAGCCCTCAACCGTACGCTGACAGCTATCATGGGATTCTCATAGGTCGAAGTTTCGATGCTTTGGCTTCGCAACACTTCAGTAAACCCAGACCCTAAACCCTAAACCCTACGATCTAAAAGCAAGGCGCCGAGAATGCTTCCTTGGTGAAGTTGGCCGGAATCTCGGTACCCACAGGGAGCCCAGTACCCCTTAATTCAGGGATAGACCCTAAATCCTAAACTCTATGCTTTAAATCATATTGCGGGCTCTAGTATACTTTAATGGAAAGTTCTTAATTAAGCTATACAGGGCTCTCGGGGTAGCTTCTGACCGAACTTGTAGCTCGGGACTACGCCTAGAGTTTAGGTTTTAGGGGGCTTAACGGGTTTAGGGTTTAGCGCTAAGGGGGTTTTAGTTTGAGGGCTTTAGGGCTTTGAGTTCCGGATTTAGGTGGTTTAGGGGTCATGGTGTAGGGCTTAGGGATGAGGACTTGGCTCTTGAATTCAGTATACTTTAGGTGGACCCTCCACCCAGTAATAGTGACTCTAAGGGATAATAAGGAGGGTTTTAGGGTCCTAGTACATTCCTATTATACCGCTACTACGGGGTGGGGGGTCCCCCTAAAGTCCTGAAGTCTAGTTTAGGTGCATTTGGCATTATTGTCCCTACCTTGCAGAACCCAGTGAGTAAAGTCTTGCGCTCATGTTTTTTTCCGGGCGCTTAGATTAGCGTTTGGCGCTTTTGATTTCAGTGTGCATCTGATAGAACCTAGGTTTTTCGGTTTGGGATTTAGGTTTTGGGCAGCTTGGTGTAACGGATTCCTGACAGAATGTTGCTAGAATTAGGGGAACCGGGCTTCCCTTTTGTGAAGCTTTCTGCCCATGTTCAGCATAGTTTGGGAAAGGTGTCTTAGCCTTTGACGGCTAGAGCCATATATGGGCCTCTCATCCTAGGATCCCCATATTCTAGTTGCTAACCCTCAACTCCTCGCAGTTGCTAATATTCACCCCATATTTACCCATAGGGCCCCCAGAGTCGCCCTAGAAAGGCTAGGGGGCTATTCTTGGGTCCAGTCACCTCTCCAAGACGTCTACCCAGACCCCCTTAAGGGATCCAAAAAATGAAGCCCCTAATAATCCCCTAGTTTCCCCAATGTAGTAATGTGGTCATATTGGGGGGGTTCCATGTTTTGGATCCTGTAGGGGGTCTGGGTAGGTGTTAGGGCTTAACTTGCATGAGCAACCTGGACCGACCTTGCCGGTGAAGAGCCATACCCGAAACCGTAGGGTTTAGGGTCGAGGGTTCAGTGTTGAGGGGACCCCCCAAGGCCTGAAACAATCCGAAACATTCTAAATCCCTGGACTCGGACCTGTAAATTCCAACCCAGCGCACCACAAGTGGCAAACAACCTAAACCGTGGACCTCGAACTCTAAGCCCTGAAGCCCTAGACTGAAACCTGAAATCCTCCACCCAAAGCTCAGAAGCTTAAGCCTGAAAATTACAAACTTCGATATGGTTCCGTTTCCCGTTCTTTTTCCTTTTTAGAAATTGCCTTGCCATTCTTGCCCGAATTGAAACCCCAAACCTCAAGCCTCAAACCCCCAACCCCAAACCCTAAACCCTAAACACTCAACCCTAAACCCCTAAACCCCCAAACCCTAAACTCTAAGCCCCTAAACCCTAAACCTTAAACCTTAAGCCCTGGACCCAAAGCCTTCGAGATGACTTCGCAGGTGGAGTTTTGGGCGACCACCGACGGAGAGGCCTCACGCATGGGCTTGGGGCTGATACCCAGACCCCCTAAAGGATTCCTTAGGGGGTCTGGGTTGGGGCTTACTTATAGGGATAAGAGACTACATGGGGATATGTAGGGTTTTAGGGTTTGAGGGGTGAAAAGGGATGTATAAATACACACACACACACACGCGCACACACACACACATATATATATATATATAGATCTTTAGGCTTTCAGAGCTTTGAGGTTCTGGGGCTTAGGGCTTAGGGCCTTGGATCCTGAGTCCTAAACTTTTAGCCTACGCAAGCCTTAAACCCTAATGTCGAAACCCTAGGTTCTACCCCCATGCCCCTAAATCCTAAACCCCAAACCCCAAAATTCTACGTCTTAAGTTACATAGTCCTTATCTGGAGGAGATCAAGCTCAAGCAGCTCTCAGCAGATCAAGCTGCCAAGCTGGCGCAGGCTGGGCTCCGACATCACCTGGGGTTTGGGGTTTAGGGTTTAGGGTTTAGAGGGTTTAGGGTTTAGAGGGTTTAGGGTTTAGGGTTTGGAGGGTTTAGGGTTGAGGGTTCAGGTTTTGATGCCATGGGATTTCGGCTTTTAGGGTGTAGGAGTGTAAGGGGGATGGGGCAGCACAGGGAGTCAACCCAGGCCTTACCTACATGGAACAACTAGGTGGCACTTTGGGATAATTAATACTATCCCGTTTTGTGGTATAAGGGGTCTGTTTATACATACTACTTTCGGGACCATCCAGACAACCATGAACTGCCCTGCGGCCGGTGTGGTTCTGGGAATTGGAGGTTCGAGGGGAGTTTTACTTGGAGGCTGTTAGTCACGCTACTTAAGTTAGAGTACCTCTACCCACTACAAACCCTAAACCATAAACCCTAACTCTAGGGTTGGGGTCAGTAGGCTTTTAGAGGTGGTTCTGGGGTCTAATTTAGGTGGACCCCCTACCTTGTAATAGTGGTATAACAGTCTTATACGAGGACCCGAAACCCAGTATAGTCGCCATTACCGGGTGGGGAGTCCACCTAAGGTCTACTTATGGGACATCTAGGCTTAGAACTGCGCCTTGGGTGACCCTAGACCCTAAATGCTAATGAGTTGGCTGTCGATAGGTTTCCAGATTCAAGGGGTCATCCGCATCCACCGAAAGTCTGCTTTTAGGCAATGCCACTGCGGGTTCAAAGAAGGGAGCCGCTGTGCATTCGGAACAGAGGCTTTCATCCCAGCCCGCCTTCAGCCCACCTGCGTTGACTGGGCTTCCAGATTTGTTAGCGGCTTTCTGGATCAGGGACTCTACAGCCCTAAACCCTACGTAAAACCTAAACCCTAAACCCAGGCAGGCATCAAAAGTCCGAGGAGTTGTAAAAAAACCTTAAACCCTACTATTAAACTTAAAGCCTGAACCCTAAAACCTCAACGCTAGACCCCAAGTTTGGGGCCTAAGCAAGAAGTAGTGACTTCAGTCTGCCTAGCCAAGGCCTGGTCGTGGAACTATGTGAGCCATAGTCTAAACTCCTTAAAGGGTGGTTATATTGGGGATTATATAGGGTGTAGGGTTTAGGCTAAACTCCTGAACCGGGGGGGGGTGTGATATTATAGGGGACTATAGGGTCTATGGTTTAGGGTTTAGTCTAAACTCCTTCAAGGGGGTTATATTGGGGATTATGTAGGGGTTATATAGGGTTATACAGGGATTATAGGGATAGTGGAAAGGAAAATGGAAGCTACTATTTAGGGTTTACGGTCTAAATTCCTTAAAGGGGGGTTATACTGGGGATTATATGGGGGAGTACTATAGCGGTCATTAAGTGGGATGCTAGGAGTTTAGACTATAGCTCATGTGGGGTTTCCATGAATCAGGAGGCATTTTTTGGTGAGCTCAATAATAAGGATTATGGCATTTTAGAGTTTGTACTGGATCTCCACCATTTATGGCAATTTTCCTATAGAGGTGCATAGGGACTCGGGCGAGATATAGGGATACATAGGAGATATGAGCAAGGCAGTAAGCACACCGTTGGACAAAATGTTGAAGTTCGCCTCAGCGAACATCCTGTGCTGCCCTGTCAATGTTTGTTTGGGGTTTGGGGTCTTGTGTGTAGGGTTCCGGGTATGTCTGTTTGGACAAGGCCGGCTCGATGAACAGAGGTCTCCAGCTTCCTCCCAAAACCAAACATGGGCGCTGAAATGGAGGCTTTGTATGGAGGGTGCCTTAGGACCCTTGTTATGAATGAGTATAATTAAAGCCCAACCTGTCAGATCCGAACCCTAAACGCTAAACCTGGATTCCAAACCTTAAGCCCTAAGCCCTAAACCCTAGATCCGAAGCCCTAAACCCTAAATCCTGAACCCTAAACCCCTGACTTTACCAGTGTGTAGAGGTGCTTGCGCCCGTGATGCTTGGAGCTCGGGGATGCCAGAAGAGTGGGTACAACAAACCTTTTCAGGGATAAGGTTTAGGGTTTGGGGTTTAAGGTTTAGGGTTTAGGGTCTTAGAGTTTAGGGTTTAGGGGTTTAGGATTTAGGGGTTTAGGGCTAGGGTTTAGGGTTTATATTATGAGGGTAGATGGGATGTTCAGGGATATTTTGGGATATAGTATGTAGAGCTGTAGGCAAACTGCTTTCAACTGTAGTCTCCCTAGGAACTGTCACTCATTTTTTTAGCAGTGGAACCCTGAGAGACCGCAAAAAATAACATGTCTTGAAAGGTGTAGGACGATTACAGTCACAAGGGATTCATTCCCGGAGCGCAATAGGATTTCAGAACGATTCGCCGACATGGTTTCATGCGGATGTATGTAGTCTGGGCTTTGTGTTTCAGCCGGTTTGAGGATTTAGGAAGATTTGGCTTTTGTTAGGGATTCTTACAGCTGTCGCGCATGAGCCAGCTTGAAAGCCATGTTAGGACCCCAAGTAGTAGTTTGTGTTTTGACTTTCTTTTGTGTGCCCATAAACCTATTCTCAAGAGCCAACGCTTTTTCCATAGGCTTTTGGTTTCTAACATTAAATTGGGCATCTGCTCCCGTGTTGCTAGGGCCGCCTTCTGAATTTCTATGCTGGGGAGGCCTTTGCAGCTGACTTGCATGATTTCTGACGGAGACCCATCAGGGAAAGAGTTCCCGTTTACCTGTACCATGTGCACATAGCGACAAGGGCCCCCTTCGAAACGAGTCGCTATGGTAAGGTAGAGACCGCACCCAATGCTTGTAGTTTCTTAATGGCAGCACGGCCGATGACCTGAGGCCTTCCAATGAGGCCCTCTGGAAGGCTCCCGCAGCCATGGAGACGGTTGGGGTTTAGGGTTTAGGGTTTTGGGCTTAGGGTTTAGGGTTTAGGAGCGCTTCGGATTCACGGTTTAGGGCTTAGGGTTAGGGTAGGGTTTAGGGATTAGGGTTCAGGGTTTCGGGGTTAGGTTTAATGTTTACGGCTTAGGGTTTAGGGCTCAGGGTTTAAGGCTACAGTTTTTAAATGTCGTTAAATTGGCATGATGTAGTTAGTATGAACGCTACATGGATACCAAATGCTTGAAAAAGACTGATCAATGATTGCGAAAAGGTTTCTGGACCGTTATTTCATAGTCTTGATGTTGTTCGTGCTTAGTTAGTTCGATATTATTACATATTACACAGTTATTACGTAGTGTTGCATTAATATTACAGAGTATAACGTGTTTTTTCTTATGAAGCCATGTCTACATTCTGGCAACATGACCACTACCTTCATTACTACGTTCGTTTGAAATGGTCGTCCTGGCGCATTCCACCTTGGAACGTATATATCTGATCATGGAACCCGGCAACAAGCATCCTGAGTGTTGAGAAGTCTAGCAGGCTTCTAGTGGGCTTTTAGACTGGAGGCGTCCATTGCAAGTTTTCCTTAGCAGTGTTCTTTTTCTTCGTTCTGAGAGAAGGGCAGCGGGAAAGGTTTTGAGTCTTGGAACAAGCTTTGAGTGCTCCTGTGCGAATAGGGTCATTTCAAGGGGCAGCACTGCACAGATGCGGCGTGCCCCAAAAGTGCAACGACTCATCCAAAGCCTTGAAGGGGTGTCTCAAATTGTGAGTCTCTAAACCCTAAACCCTAAACCCCTAAACCCTAAACCCCTAAACCCTAAACAGTCTCTCTCGCAACTCTGTCAGGCTGTTGGTTCTCGGCTGCTGGACCAGAAGCCCAGCTGCTGTTGGTGGGGTCGGGGGTTGGCTTTGGTTTGTGGTAAGCATCGTGGGTGAGGGTGAAGTGGTTCTTGGATGTTCTTGGGGTGTAGAAGTTTTGGAGTTGAAAGGTTAAAGAGGAATGGAAGGCGGGTTGAAGGTGGGGTGTAAGGAGGCTCTAGGTCTGCTGGAGTTTGGGTCTAGGGTTTAGGGCTGCTTGTGGGCTACAGCGGAGCATGGCAAGTTGAAAGGTTTGGATGATCAGCTTCAAAGGGCTTGCTGTGAGGAACATGGCAGCCTTCTAGTCTTTCAGCGTTAGCCTATTACATGGAAGGCGATTGCAGGTGGGTAGCTTACAGGGGGCTAGCTAGTCTTGCATAGGCCTCCCAGATGCTCGCCCCATACCACTCTTACAAGTTATGGGGGTCTTCTGAGAGTATGGGAGTGTCATGATAACTACGCAAGCTACCTGCCTGCAAACAACTCATCTGTAAATGGCTTCAAGTAGGCCTTAGACCTGGCACCGCCAACCCGCCAAAGTGTTCCTTTCAAGAATACCCTGCAAAGAACTCCAGGCCCAAGCCCCCCACCCAAGATCTCAAAATGGACTAAAGCCTTAATCGCAGGGGCTTTAGCCCTAAACTCAAAGACCCAGAGCCCCAGAACCTCTGAATCTCCAGAGCTCTACACCTCAATCACTTCGCGACATGGGCGGCTTGCTGAGGAAGTCGTCCCTCAGCGATGCCGGCAAGGCTTCAGTGTCCTGTCTTCACTTGGAGCTTTTACACACTTATGAATAATGGAAAGAAAATGGAAAGTATTAAAATATTTGGGGTTGGGGGTAGATTTTTGTACTTGGAGCTTCAGGGGGACTCAGGTTTATAGCCCCTATAACTCCCATACTAGCCATGGAACCCTAAACTGAAGGTCTTTATCTTTTTGGAGTTCTGTTCCCTAACTTTGCGGTACAGAACCCAAAGCTTTCAGGTTATATAGAGACCAGCTGGGGTTTCAATCTTAGCTTTGTTGGTTTGCGGTGGTTTGCAGGTTCTTAGGTTTAAGCATTCCAGTGTTGGACAGGGAGTTAGGATGATCTAGGGTCCGTGGATAGGCTCGGCCTTGAAAACCGGACCACCTACTTTTAAAAGGTGTTCTATTTGGCTTACTTTGGTTACTTTGGTTATTTTGGCTTACTTGAGTTACTTCGGTTACTTTGGTTACTGGGGCTTGCTGTGGTTGCTTTGATTACTTTGGTTGGCAGTACAACGCTGAGGCATGGCATTTGGGGGGGGGGGGGAGCNNGACAGGAAAGCATTTGAAGGAAATAGCTCCAACTGACACCCCCTTAAAGCTTTAACAGGATCTTCCAAACAAACCATGTTAACCCGGTTTAGGGTTCAGGTATTAGGGGAACCCTAAAAATCCTGATCAACATTATTACTAGTAGCAGTTTTGTCATTAACTATCTTTGTTTCTTTTTCTGTATCATTATTACTACTGTTCCAACCCTAAACCCTAAACCCATTGTTCCACTGAGGTGCTAGCGGCCTTCCCCGAGACCGAGGGTCCAACTTTTGAGGACAAAGAGAAGCTCCTCCAGGATTCTTTGGGGTTGCTGTTGAGGGAACTTAAGGTAAGTTATCATATAGGGTTTCTTGAAAGGGTTTTCAAGGTTATACAAGAACAGAATATGGGCACATGAGGTAGCATAATGGTAAGGAATTTGAACGAAGTTACGACTGCAGCAACTTAGCGTGATTTTAAGGGGAACCACCCTTTCACCGTGTCTATACACGTGATGGTAATGTAATCCAAGTTCATCCAGAGCAACCCACAAACTGGCTCCAGGGTGTGAGTTATTGGTTTCAAGGATTTTTGGGTGTTCGTAAATGGGATTCTCAAGCCAGGTCGGTGAGTTTAACAGTGAATCTATGGGATGTTCCTTTTTCGGGAGGACCATACTGTAAACACAAATCTGACGTCTGCAGGCTTGAAAACTTGGGTGCTATCATTACTGTGTTCTTTGTTCTGTGTTGCTTCTTCAAGTGGCCTTATCTTGCTATATGTCCAACCCTAAACCTTAAACCCTACAGTAAAACCCAAAACCTTGATTCCTCCTATCGCCTCGGAAATTGTAAGCCTCAACGCCATTGCTGTTTGTCAGCGAGCAGGTTCAGTTCAACAAACTTTTGCTGGATGGAAAAAACCTTTAATCCTAGACGCCACACTTTAGATCCTAAACCCTGACCACACGTGCCAAAACAGGCAGTGAAGCCGAAATCGAGCAAAGACAGGCGGGACGGGCATCAAGGGTTGTGGTGATCTACAACTGGCACAGGGTGTGCTTGTTGCGGATGCAGGCTTAGGATTTAGGATCTAAGGAGTTGAGGAGTCTAGGGGTTTGGGTTTCCCCAACCTGCATGCAAAGCAAGGACCGGATTGCGGTACCCAAACCCCAACCCCTAATTCCAAAACCATCCTAAACCCTAAATAGTAGTTTCCATCTTCCTTTCCATTATCCCCTATATAACCCCTACCTACCCCAGTATACATACATACATACATCCGTACTTACGTATGTACGTAGAGTCCGAATCTTCTAGGCTTTCAAATGCAAACTGCTAGCCACACTCTGATGGTTCATGGATGATAGGACTGAGTGTAGATTTGGACCAGTATCTAGGAACCCATATGAGCTACAGTCTTGGCCTCTTCAAGGGGTTTCTATAAAAATCTATAGGGGAGTATTTAAAGGGTTACGAAGGGGGATACTCGAGTTTAGACTAGAGCTCATATAGGGACCCAACATACCCCCACCACCACCCACATTCCCCAAATGCAAATTTGCATCAAAGAACAGTGGTCTTTGAGAACTCTTTTGCGGCTTCCGTGTTACTGTGAGGGAAGTATTTTGACGTTATGCATAGATCTACAATGTTTCGTATAGTAAGGAGCGGAAAACAGGATGTCAAGTAAGTGCATAGGAGGCCAAGACATGCGATGAACCTAGTGTGCTTTGGAATCGGATGTAAAGTCTAGGGGAGGATAGGTATGGCTGGAAAAAGTCATCATGATTCTGAGGGTTTCCCATCATTGGCAAGTTAGCAAACTGCAACCATCTCTTGGGCCCTCACCCCAAGTGATGGTTTAAGTCGAAGATGGCCCCAGTAGAAGATGGGGATGAAATAGCCCTACCTCAGCACGCTTTGGGTTCATTCTGTTTTAGTCTGTGCACACATCAAGGGCAACAGTGTTTGCGTTCATGACCGTGGGAAGGGTGACCGCGAGAAATGTTAGACTAGCCGTCGCTGCGATGACAACATGGAGAGTATTTTTTCAATGGTAAGGAATGTAGGGGTTACTAGTACTACTACTACTACTATTATTTTATTATTATTACTGTTATTATTATTATTATTGCTATTATTATTATTACTATTAGTATTATTATTACTATTATTATTATGGTAAGGAATGTAGGGGTAATCCATGGCATGGCCTTTGACAACATCCGATGACAGTGCAAATTCCAGATGCGCATTCGAATAACGCAAAGCGGATGAGAACAAGCATTGGGTCCTGTACTCTACAAACTGAACGTCCTCATCACAGAACCTTCACATGCTGCTCTGGCTCCAGGGATCGCGACGATCGCAAGGACCATGCTTTCCTCTTTTTATATCTGCCTTGTCCCAGCTACATTGCAGCCATTTCAAGGTTCAAAATTAGATTCTTTCTAGAACGCGGAAGGCAGGACTTTTTTCCTTAAGGACATTTGGCAAGCCCAATTTTGCAAGAATTTCCGCACTGTGATTCCGGTACAGGCTCCATTCAAATATGAAAGCTTCCCAAACTAGGCGTCCAATTATACAGCCCCAAATGAATACCCACTTGTTACAGGGACCCCCGACATGTTATGGAAAGTCCCAAGCTCGCAATGGTTCCATGCCCAAGTAGAGCTCTTGCCTCAAAGGTTTTAAGCATGAGTTTTGGAGCTGACTGTGTCATTGTTGAAATCGAGGTTTCTCAAAAGTAGGGTTATCATTCTTGGGGTCCGAACAGTAATACGGATTCATTTCCGTATTTGGGGTTTATGTTGAGGTCCTCCTATTTATGGAAATTACCATGTGTGAAAATCCATTAGGGAACAGAAAACGTTGGGGGTTGGCAAGCATCGTTGGAGGTAGGCCTAAGGTCATGCATATGTGGTAGTTTCCATAGATAGGGGACCCAAATATTTCAATCCTTATAATTGGGACCCCCAAAAGGTACACCTAATTTATGGAAACTCCCATGTGCGGCAGGACCGGGATGACAGGGACAGACGAGACTTGGCTGCGGCGAGTGTTGGTCAGAATGTAGAGGTGAGGACAGAACTTTGAACTCTGCGTTAAGTGCTCGCCTCCCCTCACTGGGAGGTCCAGTCAATAAAGCCTCAACCTCACACCCCAAACAGGATTGCTTTTGAGGACCTGAAGCTGAAATTGGGTCACTATACTTTGGAAGCCACCCTGAACCATTTCCTCGAAATCTGAATTGTGGCAAGCCAGGCTCAGCTTTCAAGCAGCAACCCACGAAACCCAAAATCCTGGTGTCATTTTGTGCATCTTGTAGTCACCTTCCCCTAATAATGCCACCAGCCCGCAAAACCATAGATACTACCCCCTATGTTGTCATTATTAAGAAGCCCCACTTCTGAAACCATAGATATTACCCGTGTATGATGTCATTTTTTAGTAGCCTTGACATCTGAAACCATAGATATTTCCCTATATAATGTGATGATATTGGGGGGCGGGAATCAGTTGGGGGGTTAGGGGTTTTGTTCGTAGTGGGAGATGGTACCACACGACCCCTACAGGAGCCTGCCTCATCAGATGTTGAATGTGTGTTTTCGTCCACCAGCGGGAAAAAGACACGGTTTGGGGTCAGGTTCAGGAACTTTCCCAGGAACGTGGATCCGTGCGAGCCTTCTTTTGCAACCCACGACTTCAAAGTTCAAGTTTCTGACAGCCATTCCCACACCATCCACAAGGCAGAGCGCAGAACCTCCCTATAACTAGTCTCCATAGATCTGGAAAGTTTGTAGGGTACCCGAGTGCAGATTTGATCCCCAAACCGCCAAGCCTTGAGCCACAAGCCAAGGCGACCGGGACCGCCGCGACGACCGGCGAGATGACCGGCGCAGGACACACCGGAACTTCCCACAACAAAGGCGAATGAAGTTCAAAGGAACATAGACTATGAAATAGAAGCTGGGGTATATTCTATTTCCTAGTTTATAGACTTCCTTTTGGAGGCTCCAGAGGCCTCCAGGGGGTGGAAATGAGGTTCTTTGGGGAAAGCAATTCCAAACTGAGCAACTGATGCTGACCCAGAATCGCAGAAGTCCCTTGCGGGAGATTCTAGGGCTTAGTGTAGAATTTGCAGAGACTGTTGGAGAGGGGTTTCTGCTTCCTTCTGGCCCGTAAGCCGATACCTCGTTCATGGGAGGATTATACGCCTTCTCCTTTGAGATTCTGCAGTTTCTGACCTTATTCAGTTGCAAATACTGCACATCAGACATGAATTCTCTGGCACCATGTGAAGGCTGCAGAAGGTGAACTTTGTACCCTGTCGTCGCCTGCATCCCTCAGCCCGAGACCCCTGATTGCCTTACGCTCCTTTCTCTCGGCATGTAAAACTATTCTAAGTAGATGGGTTGGGGTCAATCGCAGGCATCTTTTCTTGGGCCATCAGGATCGAGATTAGATGAAACCATTTTGGAACACTGTACAGAATCCAAAATACGTACTAAGTGTTTGAGTCCCCGAAGTTAGAGCCTTAAACCCTAAACCCTAAGCCGCAATAATCTTCAGTCCCTGAGCCCTCCTCTCAAACAACACACCCTTGAACCACAATTCTTTTGCCCTGCGCACATGGGTGGGTTCCAAAATTGAGATTCCATTTTCATAGCCCCAGGACACTATGTGTTATGTTGTTGTATCTGGTATTCAGAAATGGCCCGCACACTAAATCCTAAATCCTGAACCCTAAATCCTAAACCCTAAGCCCAGTTTCCTTCAAGTCAAGGAGCCGCAGCCGCGATCGCCGGGATCGAGGTCGCGGTGACAGCCGCCACTGGGACCATGATATTCTCCTTGGTGCCTAGGAGGGAATGGGGGAATGGATTCTGGGGATTCTTAAAGGTGATTATATAGAGACTATTATAAAGCCGCAAATGTGAAACATCAGGGCGTTTCTCGATGTAATCCTTAAACATCCCAAGTAGGAGTACTTTCCATTTTCTTTTCCATTGTCCCTATATTTTCCCTATATATACATAAATAACCCGCCCTCATCATCCCTTGCCAGTTCGAATATGTCCAAGGGGTCCCCTCTAGCAAGCCCTCATTTTGAGAAAAGCCCCCCAGGTTTGGGTTCAGACTTTTCAGGGTTGGGGCTGCAGCATTCAAGGTATTCATGGGATTTTTTTAGGGCTTAGGGTTTGCGCTTATCGAGATTTAGGGTCTAGTTTTTCAGCAGGGGCACCAGCGGAGACGATGCGAGGTGTTCGCTGATAGACCTCGTGGGGACCTCCACAATCCCCTTATAATCCCTTCATAGCCTCAGAGTTTTTAGAGGCCCTGCATTGTGTGAAATTCCTGTTTACCTAAAGCCCCTAAACCCTAAGCCTTAAAGAGTCGTTTGCTTATGATTTTCGATTCTCTCATTTATTGGCTGCGTGCATGAGGGAGGTCTGCACAGGCTGAAAGCCAGTGTTAAGCATTGCAATCTTTTTGTCAGCTTGTTGTGCTTCAGCTTTATGGTTTGAGGTTTGTCGAGCTTTCCTTGCAAGAATTCGCCTGCTTCAAAGTTGGTGGAACAGTTCGTGCTTGGGGAACAGTATTGTAGATAAGTTCTCGTCGTCTCCACGCAAATCTTCAGTATTTCGGGGAGTTGCTGGAGAGTGCTGTTCCAAGCATGGTAGTTTCTTGAACTTTGTGCAGCGTTCAAGCTTTGTGCAGAAAACGGCGCATCTTGGAAGAATACATGAGAAGTTTTGTCCGCCGCTTATTCAGATGTCGATTCCTCACATCACGGACGCACTCCAACCCTCAAGCTGATGTGGTCCTAGGGCAAAAACAATGGCTCATGGCGAGAGAGCCACATGGGGGTTTCCAACAATGTGAGGTGCCTCTTAATTAAGTGACCATGCAACAAGGAATCAATTAATTAGTCAATTGTAGTATGTCTGTGTACAAGGCGGGCCCTCTCTTTGTGTAAGTTCCGACATATGATCCCACCCTTCAAAGACGGATGCCCCTTCTGAGGTGACCGGCGACGCCGCTGAGACGACTGCGGTCGCCTAGGCGTCGGAATCTCAGAGTGAGTGCTGCAGCTAGGTAGGCAAGACCCACTGTTGCCGTATAAGTATAATGATTAATCTAGTACAGTCTTTTAGATATCATTTCATTTTTAGTATGACAGTTGTTTCGTAATTTGCCGCGTATGTAGTCTGAGAGTGGGTGGGTATGCTGCCCAAAAATCGAGTAGATGCCTTCGTTTGGGGGGTTAGATGAGCTTGTAAATGGAGGTTTCGGGGTTGTACATTAGAGGTTCTATATTTGCGGCAAAGTTGGAGGAAGTATGGAAACCCACTCATCATTTTGCCTCTTGTAGGGCTTTAGCTCTCGCTGTAACATGCCACACATTTTTTTGGCTCGCTGCATAGCACTGACGGCTATATCTTCCCCTTGCCCAAACATGCCGGCATGAGCCTCCATGACTTTTAACTGAGACCCTACACCATAAACCCTAAACAGTGTTTGACTTAGAGATGGTAGTGTACCTTGTCCTGAGCCCAATTCCCTACTCAGCACTAAGTGGTAGGGGAGGACTAGGTTTCCGAGTAATAAGAAGGAGGATGCAGCTGTTGTGCTGTGATGTGAAGCAGCTTGCTGGACCATTAACTTTCCAGAAATTTCTAAAACTTCTTCGAGCCTCTGCCGGGGGTGAATACCTTAGATTTTGTTTGTGTTTCTCTGGTAGGATTTAGTTGGAATGAGCAATTTGGCTTTCGTTCTGTGAGGAGGTTTTGATGGGATTATAAGGGTTCCCTTGAGCATTACATAGGGATGGGTTTTTCCGGGAAGTCGCATAAAGGATTAATCTTGTGCATCGCTGAAATCCTGAGCTTAACCTGCGTCTAGCCTCCTGGTAGCATTCATCCCAGCCATGCGTTATAGTCCATACACCAAGCCCCCAGTTTGTAGGTTGTCAACAATTAGGGTCCTTTTTTCTGGAAGTTAATACGGTCCCTGATATTTGGGGTTAAACCCTCGTAGTTTTGACCACTTTCCGGATATCCAGACTCCCAACCAGGAACCCTAAACCCTTCACCCCCTGGAACTGTGAGGTTGCCACCACAAGCCTCTTGGTTGACGCAGCTGATGCGCAACAGTTTCCATTCGTGTAGGGTTATAGAAGCCCTGATTCTCAGCCTTCGACGTAGGAATAGCACTAGTAGTGCTGGCAGAGGAAAGAACAGTTGAGGTTGACCTGACTCTAATGCTTAAGCTGGCAGAACTAGGATTAAGTCCGACAGTCCGACAGATGTTCATCCAGCAGTGGCCAGTTGAGTTATGTGGGTTTTAGGGTCCAAGAGTTGTTAAGCTCGATGAGCTTAGCAGCTGCGCTGCTTCAAATTTTGATGTTTGGGACGTGGCGCCAGCGCGACGTGCATCTGCGAAGGATGGCAGCAATAAAGGACAGATGCACTTGAACGTTTTCCATCAAGCCTAGACCGCACATAATCCCTATGCAAGCCATATGTAATCCTGTATAACCCATGTAACCTCGTATAAGCCCTATATAGCCCCTAACCCAGAAACTTCAAACGCCAAACCCTAAACCCTCAATAGTAGTCTCCATGTTCTTTTATCCTCATATAATCCTTATTGACCTCTAAATAAACCCAATGTAGCCCCATCTTCGCATATGCTGGCTAATATCTCGACTTGGACCTTCGCCTAGGACTGGCAAGAGGTACGCGGCAAGTAACCTGGGGCAAAAAAAGCGTCCAGAGTTCAGGGGTTTGGCCAGAGTCAAGCGCTCTGGATTGCGCACCCTGATGTTGTAGTCTCCCTTAAGTAGATAACATGGTTTCGAGTATGCTACAATAAGATCCCCATCTACCTCATATTCCATCTACTTAAGGGGGGCTATACTCTAAACCCTAAATAGTAGTTTCCATTTTCTTTTCCTCCCAGTATAGCTCCCATATTCTATCTACTTAAGGGGGACTTTATCCTTTTGCATCTGTTGGGCCTTCTGTGGACGGAGCCCCGGCGAGCTGTAGGGTATGGGTTAGGGTTTAGGGTTTAGGGTCTAGGATTGAGAGCGAGATCTCAAGAGGCCCATTCCCAGAAATAGCCAATTGGCCACTCTGGCAGTGTTGTTGCCGCTGGTTTTGCTTCTGCTATACCCAAAAACCACAAAACCCTTAACCTAAATCTCAGAAAAAAAGTTTTAAACCTTAACCCCAAGCCTTCCTTTTCCTTTGTTGCTAGTGACAGCAGCATTTCATTGTCAGGGTGGCTCCTGCCAAATTTCCGTTGATTCCCTTGCGCGAACTGCTGTGATCCTGTGGGTCTGTAAATATGTGTCTCCCCTTTTTGAAGCTGACATGTAGGCAAAATTCCAAGTGGTAAGAGCCCCCTACAAGCTAAACCTCCACACCCCAAGCACTAAACTAGGCCTAGCGAAGCCGTGACCTGTTCAGTTGTTGGAGGGGACACCGGATCATCATCCTTGTGCTTGCGGGCCCCAAGCCCTATTGACTCAAAATTGAAAGGCACCAACCCCGAAAAAAGTCAAGTTCCAATACGAAAAAGCTTGGATAAACGCACAGGTGGGGAGTTCTTGGGGGCAGGGGATTATGTAAGCTGGGGATGGCTCCATGCTGTTCACTCCCCAAAGAAAGGTCTATATCCCAAATTGATGTAATTCATTGTACAACAGCCTGTGAGACGGAGCTCAACCAAATCATCATGAGGGTTCAGGGCCTAGAGGTCTAGGGTTCATTTTTTACGGGATTTTGTAATTTTTTTATACGGTATTATGAAAGGACTCCACTAGTTCATGTAGCCTCAACGCTGCAGCAAGAAGTGAAAGAATCTTGGCAGTGGCTCAATGCTCCATTGCAGGAGGCTCGCAGTGATACTCATCTGAGGCGCTTCTGCACAGCCCCAAGTGCCTCACGAAGTTTTGTTTATATTGTTCTTGCTGGTAGCGTCGACATTTTCCTGCGTGTTACTCGGGGGAAAGAAGGAAAGGGTCATCGTTGTTGTTTTCGAGGTTGTCAAGTAATTAATCAGTTTTGCAGGCCGCACTGTTTTGTTGCGCCGTCCTGTTTGGAGATTGCCTGAGCATGTTCCACGGACCCACAGAGTCTTGGCGGAGCCATGGGGGCGGATACAGAGGAAGAAGGCAGGGTATGGCTTGCTTGTGCTTGAGAGGAAGTGGAGGAGTGGATGTAGGACCACACGTACGGGAAGTCTATATGGCGATTATGAAGCCCTAAACCCGAAGCCCTGCCCACTAAACTTCCATTCATGTGGGTTACTTGTGGGGCCGGCCTTTTATCTAAGACCCTAGACCTTCCATACTGAATCATTTACCCTTAACCCTGAACCTCCGGATGGGACAGGTTCAGCCGCTTTGGGATGCTTGGGCAAGGATACCTTTCAGTACCGGAGTAGGCTCCGAAAGTTTCTGATTTTTTTTTGGCTCTAACGGTTCCATTGTGAGCCTGGGGTTTGCTTATGGTGGAGAGTTCTTTTGAAAGTTCGACCCGGTTGAGAAGTATTGCTGACGCAGGATCGTAGTTCTTACCAGTAGTTCGGGTCACATGGCGCAAAGAGGCAAGCGCTTACTTCGATGCTTGCATTGGAGCTTCGGGATTCCTTTGCTGCTGACATGACCCGTCCACCACATGAACTACCAAGACTATCAGCTATGTACTTTCGAATAGTAGGCCCAAAAACCCATTACATGCAGAATATGTCGTGCTAGCTGCTAGCTGGCCGCAGTTTGCAGTCTGCCTCAGTCATGGCTTGTCCCCAACATGGATTCATGCCTGTTACATGGGTGTGACTGTAAGATGTCGTTAAGCGCCGAGCAAAATCAAATTTTCAGAGATAGAGATCCTCGCGAACCAGGGCCGATTAGCTGATTAGTTTATAATCAGGACAGTGGTATATTGACGTAGACCCCTGATCAAGAAACCCTCTCCTTTTAAAGGGCCCTTGATATAAGGATCTCATTAGGATCCTGCTTGAGCAGACAGGTTTTATGAATCAGGGTCGAAACCTTAAATCCTCTGCATCAGGCTTAATATTGGGGCCCTCTATCTGACCTGAGCCTGGCTAGTACCAGGGTATAGCTCATGTGGTAGTTTCGACAATGGAGGGGAACTGAGTATAGATCTCCAAAATAGTATAATCCTTTGTACAGGGACCACAGAGGTAGGGACCACTCGCTGGAAACATGCAGCATCAACAGCGAGCGTGCCACGATCATATATCACGAATTCGGGAAGGGGTTGGGGGTAGAGGGCATGCTGACGACTAGATGCTGCAGGCAGCGATGCGCTTCTGTCTTTGGAACTCAAGAGCACAGGAACCCTGAGCCTAAAAGTTATAATGGGAGCCCAGGAAAGCCTAAACCCTAAACCCAGTAGAAGAGCTGTATAACCCATTATAGTAATTTCCATTTTGCTTTTCCATTACCCCCCATATAGACCCCATATAACCCCAATATACCCACAAATCCTGAATCTTAAAATCTGAGCTTGGAAGATGCAGTGTTGGGGCTTGGCGTCTAGAGTTCAAAGTTTGGGATGTAGGGGTCAGGGTCAGGGTCTAAAATGTAGAGCTTGAAATGTAGGTTTTTTGGGCAACACCTGAAACCCCGAACTTTCATGCAAGGGCGGACCAAAAGTCCTAAACCCTAAACCCTATACGCAGGCAGCCGACGCGTGACTTTGGAGGCTCCGAACTTGACTTGGAGGGTTTAATCCCCTCTCCCTAATATCAAACATATTAAGCCCCCGCTCCATCCTTAAAGGAACATGTAGGGATATAATTTGAGGTTTTGGGTGTAGGGCTGATATTAATGCCCCCCACCCCCTCCCAATATATATTCCATGTGGTAGTATACCGCAATGGGAATATCGAATGTTAGGAGGGAGGGGTGTTAATGCTAGGGGGAGGGGTTTACTTGCAGTGGTGGAGTCCCTTGTGTCACCGGGCCTCTCAGTTTTCCAGGCTTCAAATGGCGGTTTGCAAAAGCTTTCTGGCTGCCATTTTTGCTCTCCAAGAGCAGGTACGAAACCCAAACCCTAAACCCGATTTAGCGCCTTTCCAGGGGTCCTTAGAAGGGGGTTAACCGCACAATGATGGTGTTTGGAAATTGTTGCGTGCTAGACCAATATAAGGGGAAGCAGAGTACTTGCCTCTATGAGTGTCTACTAATATGAGCCGTAAGCTAAACCCCTTGAAGGAAGATGTTTTGGATTATAGGGTTCCTAATATAGGGCTTATTAAGGGGGATACCAGGAGTTTAGACTGCAGCTCATATGGGCCCTGTATGCATGGAGTTCCTATACCCGGTAGGCTATGGCGCCTTATGTTCGTATAGAGGCCTTCTGTTGCGTGCTACTCGCGTTGCACACTTTTGATTTTTGGGGGTGTTCTTTGCTAAGTATGATATTGTTTCCCCCAGCATTTCCGCCACATGCTGGAATTTGTTTGAAGTTTCTCCGGCTTCTTGACACACAGGTGTCCCATGGGCTCAAAACATGTGAATCCTAAATTTAATCCTGGTACCTTGAAGCCAGTGCCTTAATCACGTAGTTTCTGTAGGATTGATGCAGCGGGTCCTCTGCGGTGGCTTGTGGAGTTTTGGCTGAGGCTCCTAAGCCCTAACCCCAGAGGATCACATGGGGGTATATGAGCCATTGTCTAAACTCCTAGTATCCCCCTTTAGACTATAGCTAATAGCTCATATGGGGTTGATGTGGGATCATATAGGGGTACATGGAGTCAGAAAGGATTATATGGGGTGTAGCTGATCTCCTTTCTGCTGGGAATGGTTTGAAGCCTGCAATTGAAAAGGCCCTTATAGGTAGTAACCTAGCAGGTGGCCCTTAAAGTCCAATAAGCCTTCAGCAACCCCCCCGTCCTCGGACAGCAGCGCGTTTGACTGGGTTGCTATTAAGGAATTTACATTAAATAGCCATCATATGGGTACATAGTAGCTAACAGGGTTTCGATGTTAACTAGAATATCTAATTTCCTTAGCTGCAGCAACCCAGTTGATTGAAACGACCTGCCTTTTCTCAAGGTTCAAGCTTCATCTTTGTTCCCGTGTGCCCCATGCCATAGTCTAAGTTGATATAGGTGATGGTATATGTAGGCGTATTCTTATAATTTTATAGTAGAGGTTATTCAGGGGAATACTAGGAGTTTAGACTCTCGCTCACATTATGTAATAGTGCCTATCTCTTGCCGTGTAATTTGATCTTTCTTCCCTTCACTCACTCCCCCATCATCAGCGCCAGTAAGTCATTTTATGAGCCAGATTACGATGCTACGGCCATGGATGCTTGGAAGTTCATAGGTGGCTTCAGCTGGCGTTATCAGGAGTTCAAGTACACTTCTAATTTTCTAGGGGGAGCTGAAGCCCCAGGGATAACTGCCCATCAACCTCCAAGTAGGGACCTTCGTGGCATAACAATCCAAGAATCAAATATAACCCTAGTATAACCCTAGTATAACCCCAATATAACCCCCATATAACCCCAATATAACCCTAAATTACCTCTCTTCTGGGGCACCTGCTGCGGCACTATCTGACTTTGTACCTGAATTTCCCCAAGAGCATCTGCTTCTTGAACCCAAAGTGGGTGGACGCGAAGGAGAAATGTGATTATTATGGGCTACCGGCTTTCCAGGTTTAGGCTACTTGGAGGGTCAGGG
>CAJNIZ010033112.1:169565-192199 GCA_905231905.1 Symbiodinium pilosum | reverse complement strand
GCCCTGGGCTTCGGGTCCGTTGTTGCGGCGTCGTTGCGACCATGCCCCTGCCCCGCGGCCCTCACCATTTGCGCTCCCGCGGTCGGCGGACTGAGCCGGAGGCTCTTAAGTGGTATCCTAGTTTCCATTTCATATTCCATTTTCTGTTCCAGTTGATTCTGTGCTCTAGGAAGTCCATTATGTTTTCCATTTCTTAAATCCTAAGCCCTAAACCCTAAAACCGACATGCCTGAATCCCATGCGTTGGTGGGGGTAAGGGTTTAGGGTCATACTTAGTAGCTATGTGGGTAGAGTTTAATGTATAGGGTCAGGGCGGACTTAGTAACGATATCTGTAGCATTGAGGTTTAGGGGTCAGGGGAACTTAGGAACAATTTTGGTAAAGTTTAGGGTTTAGGGTCAGGGGTGCTTAGGCAGTAGGTGGATCATGGGGATATCTGATATTGCCGCATGCCTTCTAGGGGTTATAAGTTATACGTATGTATACTTACTAAGCGCCGCCTACCCCTCCAAATATTGCTCAATCCTCCACCCTGAACCCGAAACCTTAAACCTAACCCCGAAACCCTACCTGAACTTGGCAAAATGCCTATGATCTTTGCCCTAAACCCTTAACCCTAAGCCGCGTATACTGCTTTTTAAACTTACGGAATGTAAAGGTAAAGCCGGTAGAGACCAATACTACAGACTAAACTCTTCAACGCTGAGCCGAGTGGATTTTTGCAGCGGAGATTCCGAGGGTTCTTGCCATACCCCAGGGAGTCCACAACAGAAAGTTTCTGGAACTTGCCCTGAGATTTCAAGATTTAGGATTTAGGGTTGAGGGTGTAGGGTTGAGTGTTTAGGGTAAAGAGCTCAGGGTTCAGGACTCAGGTTTGGGGGCTAGGGGCCTACGGGCCTAGGGTTTAGGGTTAATCAAAAAAACCTCTAAACCCGCGAACCTCAGGTTTTGGGATTTAGGGTACCCTAAAGTTCCCAGGACTCAAGTGATAGGGCTTTAGGGCCCAAATACTAGAACGTTAGTGGTATTCGGGGCCTAAAGCCCTGTTATTTGAGTCCTTGGACCCGTATCCCTAAACCCTAGACCCCTAAACCCTAAACAGCCCTGAAACCCCATTATTTGGGTCCTTGACCCTTAAGGGTATAGAATTCAGGGCTTAGGGCGCTCAAGGTTTAGGGTTTCAGCTCTCGGGGCTGACCAAGGTGCAAGTTAGTACCATCTTCCTCACCTTCGATACAATTTAGGTGGACCCTCCACCCAGTGATAGTGACTATAGGAGATAATAGGGATTGTATTAGGGTCCTCTCATATTCCTATTATACCACTATTACAGGGTGCGGGGTCTTCTTAAGATATAATCCCCATTATAACCCAAAGGGTCCATGTACCCAATAATTAGGTACTTGGGTTTTGGGTAATAGTAAATATAAGATCAGTTTTGGGAAGGTATATGATTATTAGGTACTTGGACCCTTAGGGTAATATAATTAGGTTTGAGGGCTTAGGGTTTTCCATTATCCCAATATAGACCCAATTTAATCTTAACATTATCCGAATGGGTACACCTTGAGGATCTCGAGCGCCACGAACCCTTCTGCCCTCGGGTGTCTACGTACATCCTCCATGTCTTGCTGTTGTACTCCATCGGCGACTCGATGGGAATGCCAGGTCTACCGGCATCCATGACCTGTGTCTCGGACTTGTACAGGCATAACCACGGGACAGAAACCACCGAGGCACCCTCCAGTAACACTCTTTCGCTGTCGGTCCAGGGCACCGCACCATCCTTCGATGGATGGAACTTAATGCTGAACCCCGCCAGCGATCCCCCCAGGCAATGCTTGATCTTTTAAAATCCTTTCAAACTCCATGGAAAATCAGCAAGTAATGAAACCAATTGAAAAATTGCATTTAATTGATCTTGTGAAATAATATCAGAGGAAAAATTTGGGGGGAAGGGATTCCGAACTACATCTGGGATGGTCAGAGGTTCATCCGGGGTCCAAAGTATGGCCGAGGATCTGTCTACCATAACGCTAAACCCTAAATCCTAAACCCGAAATCCCAAACACCCTAACCCTAAGGGTCCAAGGACCCAAATGATAGTGTTTCAGGGCCCAAATACCATTGACATTGTAGTATTTGGGCCCCGAAGCCCCATTATTTGGGATCCTTGGACCCTTAGGGAAAGTTATGGGACTTATGGGATTCTAGGACTTGACCCTAAACCCTAAACCCTAAACCCTAAACCGCGTGAAGGTCAGAGCTGGGGGCTGTACCTAGGTATGAACCTCGGCATTGGTGGGAAAGTCGTCGCCTCCCTCTCACTCGGAACGACCCCTCGTCCTCCTAAGAGAAAGTATTTCTGCAAGAGCATATACCCTAAGGGTCCAAGGACCCAAATTATAGAGTTTTGGGGCCCAAATACTATACTATTAATGGTATTTGGGCCCTAAAATCTCATTATTTGGGTGCTTGGACCCTTAGGGATATACATGGGTGGTTGCCAAAATTATGGTCAATTTTTTGGGTACCCTAAATATGAGGTGCCGTATTTTAATAGGGATCCAAAAAGGGACCATAATTTTGACAACCACCCACATATACATGTACATATAAAAATTATAGGTACATGCACTGCGGAATTCATATTGGGCGGTGGGGAGGGGAGGGGGGGGGTGTTGTTATGACTTAGAAGGTCAGGAAGGCTTCGTAAGTAGCTGCCTCATGAAGATAGCGGTAAACCCTACACCCAAAGCCTTTGACTGGAACCTACCCTAAACCCTAAACCTAAGACCTGTGACCCTCGAAGCAGAGAAAGGGATTCGCAGCTGTGCCAACTATTTTTCTGGGAGTGAGACCTTAGAGTTTAGGGCTTAGGGGGGATTTTCAGGTGGGTAGTTACCAGGCGGGTACCGTTACATAAGGCTTACATATGGCTTATACCGTGGAAGAGCACTAGGACTGCATAAGCGCTATGTAAGGCCGATATGTGGGATTACATCCACCTGAAACTTCCTCAGATCTTATGGTGCAACCCATAGGGCCCAAGCACATCATAGTTGTTCAAAACTCCTTTCCCCAAATGGCCCTAACGTAGGCTCCCTTTCTGGTTAGGATCCCCCTTAAAGTAAACCTTAAACAATAAACCCAAGTGTATTCCCAACGGCGCCTTCTTTACAAGGACCTTTTGAACAACCCTCACAAAATTAAAGATCTTCACAGGGTTTTTTAGGTTTTACAGGTGTGTGTGTGTGTGTCTCTGTGTCTCTCTCTGTGTGTGTGTGTGTGTGTGTTTGTTTGTTTGTTTGTTTGTTTGTTTGTTTGTTTGTTTGTTTAGGGTCTAGGGTTTAGGTATTAAGGTTTAGGGGTTAGGTTTTTGCACTTAGAAGAGTACGTAGTCTCAAAGATTCTGGGTGTGGGATCCAAGTGCCCCATCATTGGGCACCTGGGATCTCAGCATAGGACTTCGGCATTAAACCCCAACCGGTTTTGGGTTTAGGGTTTAGGGACCCTCAACCATAAACAGCCCTAAACCCTAGTAGCCCCAATATAGATTTCGGGGATTTAGATGAACGTTGAGCACTTGGACCCTTACGGCAGAGTTTCGGATGAGGAAGACTGAAGTGCTTCAAGAAAACGGCTTGAGGCTTCAGGGTTTCAGGATTAAAGGGTTTAAGATGCAGCGATTTAGAGTCTAGGATCTAAAGGGTTGGATCGTAGTTTCCTTGTCCCTGAAAACTACTCCATGCACAAGTTCGGTATGTGTGCAAGAAACCTGCAGGGGAATATGGGTGGCTCATCAGCCAAGTCCAGTGGGTAAGCAACCCCAGTGCGCAATTGAAGTTGTCCAAGCATAGCGTAATTCGGTTTGGGGCTAGGACTTGGGGATGTACATGCTTATTCAGAGTTTTAGGGTTTAAAGGGTTGATCAGCGCAGCTTCCAAGCAGATCGATTGTAGCCAGAGCAGTCCGTCCTTCGCGGAAAAATAGGAGTTTAGCTTAGCCTCCCCAATACCCACAATTAGTAGCCTACAGTGCCAGTATCTTGGGTGGTTCAAATCTGTTTTATAGGTACTTTGGTAGGGGAAATAGTAAAGGTTGCAAGAAAATCATGAGATGCAGGAGAAATGTTATATAAATATACATATATAAGAAAGAGTACTAGTCATAGTAACGGCAATAGGAATAGTAAAACAAATAAGAGCAATAATGCAAGTAGTAATTACTTGTGCTGGTACTAAAATGAAGAATGAGGGGGTAGGACTTTACAAGGGTCTAGGGTTGCGATCTAGGGTTTGGGGTTCCGGGTTGGTTCAAATTAGGGCTAAGGGCTTTGGGCAAGAATTTCGGGTACATATTGCTGCTTGTCAACATTGGAGTTCCCTAGGGATACATTAGGAGATATGCAAGGGTTGGGATGTCTCTAAGTTTAAAGGGACACAGGTAGAATGGCAAAACTCTACGTGCCTAGACGTGCAAGTGCGCTTCTGCTTCGTTCAGAAGGCCGCTATTCACACGTATGTGAGCCATTATGAACGGGTTCGTTATCCTTGTCGAGATGATTTTGCCTCATGTAGTCCCTTCCCCATCCCCTACCCCAAGCCATACACCCTACACCATGTTTCAAATACATCCCCGGAACGAAAGCTTGGACATATGGAGGGCTTCTCAGTAGACTACAGGTCCTGCAGAGAGGCGGAGAGAGCTTTACATGGCCAGCGCGGCGGAGTAGTCAATTTCCGGGAATGAATATGTACTATTATAATATCCCTGCATGAATATTATATCATTCTAAACCCTAGACCCTAAACCCCTAATATGGGCCCTTATACTATTATAACATTCCCGGCCGAGAGCCTGTGCCAGGAGTCTAGCCCAAAGCGTCGAAGGACTCAAACAATAGGGTTCTAGGGCCCAAATACTATAATATTCATGGTATTTCGGCCCTAAAACCCTATTATCTGGGTCCTTGCACCCTTATTATAATTCCCCTATATCCCTATATAGTCCCCCTAGAACGCCTTTAAAGGGACCCTATGACTTGGGTCCTTGGACCCTTAGGGTAGGGGGGAAGAGGGAATTCCATGGCCTTAAACATGCCAACCTGGCCCCCTGTAGGGCACTTTTGTCCTGCTGCCTAGGGTTTAGGGTTCAGGGTTTCTGGTTTACCCTAAGGCTCAAAACAGCCCAAAAAGCCTAGTATAGTATGGTCTTTGGGCCCAAAAACCTTATAGTATGAGTCCTTAGAGCCTTAGGGTTTAGGATTTAGGGTTTAGGGTTTAGGGGTTTGGGGCCCACTTTGGGCTCAAAGTGTGTAAATGTTACATATCTTGGGGCTACTTGGGTCCGTGGAGGTCCCTACAAGCCGCATCCTAAAGATCTACCATCAGTGGCTAAGGTTTGGGTTCAGGGTTTAGGCTTTAGGGTGGGGTTTAGGGTTTAGGGAATTCAAGGGAAACCCTAAAGCCTGAACCTTAAACAACAACGTTCACGGAGAACAGCAGTCCGCATAAGCCTCACTCCAGAGGATTGATAAATCATGTTATCGCTGATGAAGCCCCAGAGCACAGAGGGGTACAGTGAGGTCTAGCCTTTCGGGTTTAGGTTTTAGGGTAGTTTAGGGTTTTGGGTGGCTCAAAGTGCCCTGGTGCAGGAGTTTTGGAATCAGGTTGTGTTCCCCTAAGGGTCCAAGACCCCCAAATAGCAGGCTTTCAGGGCCCAAATACCATTAATATTGTAGTATCTGGGCCCTAAACCCCGATTATTTGGGTCCTTGAACCCTTGAGAGATTGAAGGCAGGAAACGAACGGCGGAGTCCGCGGTCGGAAGAAATTGCTACAAGCGGCAAACATCCCAAGGCAATTATCCAAATCACCGTAGTCCAACACGAGTACTCCCGAAGCACTCAGCATAAGCCATCTGGGGGGTTTCCCATGATTACGGGTATCCTTTTTGGGGGTTCCCATAATAAGAATTAGAATATATTGGGGTCTATGTTTGGGTACGCCTATTTTGAAAAACTGCAATATTCTTCCCACAAACATGCTGCAACAACGATCACACACATCCCGAATTCTCAATATTACCAAATTAGTAGCTACTTGGACCCCTAATTCTTTTTCCAGAAAAAGGCAAGGCACATTTCCACTAAACAATCCCAGAGGGTCTACATATACAACCATTAGGGAATTGGGACCAACCATAATTCCTTGTATAGGTGGTATTTGGGGACCTAATTCCCTAATAGTTGTATATATGGACCCTCTCGGAATGGCAACCGCCACAGAAGCAGGACACTTGCCGCTCCTGGATGGTTGGCGTGACGAGGAGAAGCCTGAAGGGGCCAGGCACTGTTTCAGGGAATGTCTCTGTTTGAAACATATTCCCTACATGTAACAAGCACTCTTACTCAGTACTTGGGCTGCGGCATCGGGTAGTGGAAAATGCGGTACAAGTTTTGGGGAAGTAGCCCGCAACCCTAAACCTCCAACCTCCTATGACCCATGGTTTCTATATAAGGTCCCCCAAATTGGACACCAAANNCACCAAAGACCATAATAAAAACCCTCAACCTCCTATGAACATTGTGCATCTAAACCTTGGGGCGGGGTATGCAACAACTGCTATACACATCTTGTTTTCTCTCACCAATGTGTGATCTCAGATCGAGCTTTCTTGAACCCTTAAACCTAAGCCCTGAAGCCTAAAGCCTAAATCCACTTGGACTGTTGACCTAGATGTCAAGTCCTAAACCAACCCAAAACCATGTGGCCGGGCTCAGGGTTTAGGCTTTGGAGTTGAGTTTGCGAATTCTTGTCTACGCAGGTCCATGCCTGCTAAGGATCCTAAACCCGGAACCCTTAAGGACCTTCAACCCTAAACTAGGAGGCACCACCCTCTAGAGTTTAGGGTTTAGGGTTGTTTAGGGTTTAGGGTTTAGGGTTTAGGGTTTAGGGTACTCTAGACCCAGAGTTTCAGGTTCAGGGGTTGGGGTCTCAGAAGACAAGTGCCCAAAAGAGAGAGCTCCCTAGGGCAGATATCCAAGGTGCGCGAAAATCTTTCTGGGGCAATGCTGTAAAAAATAGATTCTATGAACTCTAAACCCTAGACCCTCAACCCTACGGCGTGAAGAGGTTTAGGGTTTTGGGGTTTTAGGGTTTGGGGTTTTGAGGTTTTAGGAAGTTTTTTGGTTTTAGGGTTTAGAGTTAAGGGTCCCAGGACCCAAACAATAGGGTTTTCGGGACCAACTACTACAATATCAATGGTATTTGGCCCTAAATCCCTATTATGTGGGTCCTTGGACCCTTAGGGCTTTGAATCTTTACGGACCATTTGATCCAAACGCCACACGCAGACAGGGATGATTTGCTTTTTGGAAGCTGTTTTCTAAGCATGCCCCTCATGTATGTACACAAAAGCTCAGCCAGCTACATAATGGCCACTTCCCTCGGACCTGTGTCAACATGTTTGGTACTTAGGCCTCAATGGCCCTAAACCTGTAAAGGCCCTGAAGCCCCGGGTAGAACTTGCAACTTGGGGCGATGGGGACTGAGGAGATAGTTTAGGGCCTTAGGTTTCGGGGTGTGGGGTTGAGGGCTTAGTCCAAGAATTAGAAGGATCGCTGCTTAGAGGAGTTCATCATCCACTGTTCTGACGTACGCTGCTTGGGCAGTTTGTCTAGCTCTCCTGAGACTTATCATCAGGGGCGCAGAACTGAAACCCAGGCCCTTCCTTCAAACTACTATCTACCCAGGTCCTGAACCCCAAACCCTAAGCTAAGGACCGTTCAGTGTTTTACATAGACTCCCCAAGGGTTTAGGGATTAGGGTTCAGAGAACCAAACGATCCAAGTGTTCAATATTCAAATTCTTCCCCCAAGACCATCTGAACCCTAAACCCTAAACCTCCCCCTTTTCTACAGCTCAGACTCCCAAAACCGGTGTGCTGCCCTAACCCTAAACCCTAAACCTTAACCCTAAACCCTAAACCCGGGTTTAGGGTTTAGGGTTTAGGCCTAAACCCTCAACATCCCGCACCCTAAAACCCAAAGCCTAGATTCCTTAAACCCCCAACAGGGTTTAGGGTTCCCTAAACCCTAAAACTCTCAAAAGCTTCGAGTCCTGACCCCAAACCCTAAAACTAAAAACGTGAAATACGTCGAGCCCTAAGACGCTAATCCCTCAAACCCTCAACCATGTAAGCCCAAACTCTTAAACTCCCAAACCTACAGCCTGACACCCCGAACCGTAATCCACGTGGCCACGAGCACTGCAAAGGTCTAAATAAGTACCAATAATATGTGGAGATTTGTTTGAGGTATCCTATGCCCTAAACCCTAAACCCTAAACCCTAAACCGGGTTTAGGAGTTTAGGGTCTAGGACCATGAAATTTCTAATCAAACCTACAAAACCCTCTCTAAGTCCAATTTCAATTTGTTCGTTCTTTTGGTTCTCCTATGTTAAGGTTTAGGGTTATTTTTGCTACTGCCAAAGTCCAAAAAACCTAGTGCCTAAGCCCTGCATTTCCACAAAACCCCCTGAAAGGGCCGCGCCACCCTGAGTCCCTTAATTTAGGGTTTAGGGTTTGGGGTAAGTCCAAAGAATTGCAATACTTAGGGGCCTTGCATGGTGCGAGATTTCTTCATCATCAGTAACAGTAGAAATCCTTACTATGACACCCTGGGCAAGTTTCTTGCAGATCTTGAAACAAGGCAATTACCGGAATATTCCCCTATGTAAACCACCATTTGAGCCATAGTCTAAACTCCGAGAATCCCCTTAATAACCCCTATAGTAGTCCCCTATATAATCCCCTATATATTCCCCTTTAAGGAGACCCTAAACCCTAAACCCTATATAACCCCCTTTAAGGAGTTTAGACTATAGAATATTTGGGGTCAGGTCTGGGAAGGTGGCCTTCATTTGCCCAGTGTATGTATTCGGGATTTGAAGCCCGAAGCCCTAGATCAGGGGGCTCAAAGGTGGGATGAAGGTAGGTGGGGTGAAGGACTTAAGCCCCAATATAGTAGAATCTACCATAGGGATCCTTTAACCCACCTAGCTGTATCCCACCTCTTGAGCCCCCTAAACCCTAAACCCCTAAACCCCTAAACCCCTAAACCCTAAACCCTAAACCCTAGACCCTAGACCCTAGACATGTTTCACGCCCAGCGGCTCCCGCGCGATAGCCCGACGAGATCGGCAAGCGACTTTGTGCCGGGCCTCTTGTCATTGACCCAGAGGGTCCATGTACCCAATAATTAGGTCCCCTTTAAAGGGGGTTATATAGGGATATATAGGGTTTAGGGTTTAGAGTTTAGGGTTTAGGGTTTAGGGTCCATGTACCCAATAATTAGGTACTTGGGATTTGGGTAATAAGGACTATAGTACAGGTTTTGGGTAAGTATATGATTATTAGGTACTTGGACCCTTAGGGATTGAGGGACTTGGTAGTCCCCAAGTTACTGGGTTTTAGTATAGGGCCATGTAGGGATGATAGAGGGTTATCTTTAGATAGTACTCCAGTTCATGAGCCACAACTGGAAAACAAAATGGAGAATGACATGCAAAGGAGGATTATAATCGTCTAGGGTGTTGGCTAGGTACGTCTTTTGCTGAACACCACTTGTATCGAGCTATACTGGTAACTAGAAGCTACTGCAAGATGTTACCCAAGTTCTTGAATTCCCCATACCTCCTCAAGGTCCTTGAAGGCTCCTACTACTGAGAAACCCCCAATCACAACGTTTCGTTAAATCCTGAAGCTCGAAAATCCCTGATCCCTATACCCTAAACTCTAATCCCAAACCAAGCCCAAGGGATCCAACAAGCCCAAAGTAGGTAACATTTGCAGACCCTAAACCCAGAACCCCTAAACCCTTAGGGTTCAGGGTTTAGAGATACGTGGAAAACCAAGGTAAGCCCTTAATTACACACCCTTGCAGAAAAGGAGCACTGTCGGCCCACTCGCCAAAGTACTTGGTTGCCTTGGCTTTGAGCACTATGCAACAGGTCCAAGCCAATTGTTCACTTGAAGGTTTAGGGTGTCTAGTGCAGTTGCGATTTAAGCTTTAGGGGTTCAAGTTTGGTGTTCATGATTTCAAGCGAGGGTTCGAGAGTACCTTGATGTTTGTCGGTAGCTGCAGGTAGGTCTATGTACGGCGGATGGAGTAATACCTGCACCATCTTTTTTGATACCTACCGTACATTAATTCCTGAGCCCCAAGCCCTAATCCCTAAACCCCAAACCCCAAACCCTAACCACGAAACCTTAGGGCTGAGAGGGTACGCAGGGGAGGAGTTTGGCGACTCAGGTTGGGGCTCCGAGTGTAGCGTTGTAGAGCTTCAGGTCTAGGGTGTCTAGGTTGAGAGACATGGGTTAGGGTTGATTATGCTTAAGGGTTTAGGGTTTGGGTTTTTGTCAGGACTTACGGTCTGTCTCTTGTTTTCTGGGACCAACTCCAGAAAGAAGGATCAAAACCCCAATGGTAAACCTCATTCCGGTCATCATGAGTTTACCTAGGGGAACTCTTAACAAAGGGTACCGCTACCAGAAGATTAGGTAGAAAATTATGCTTCGTATGTGCATGTGTTACTCTGGGTAGACCTCAAAACGCTGAACTCTATGCACCTACATACATACATACATACATACATACATACGTCCGTCCGTCCGTCCGTCCGTCCGTCCGTCCGTCCGTCCGTCCGTGCGTGCGTGCGTGCGTGCGTGCGTGCGTGCGTGCGTGCGTGCGTGCGTGCGTGCTTTCGTGCGTGCATGCATGCATGCATGCCTGCATGTATACATACACACACATACTTACGTACATACATCCATACATCCATACAGCCATCCATCCATGAGAACATGAATGCATACATACATACATACATACATTACATACATACATACATACATACATACATACATACATACATACATACATACATACATACATGCACACATACATGCATGCATGCCTGCATTCATGCATGCATACATCCATACAGCCATCCATCCATGAAAACAAGCATGCATACATACATACATACATACATACATACATACGTCCATACATCCATACAGCCATCCATCCATGAAAACATGCATACATACATACAAACATACGTCCATACATACGTCAATACGTCCATCCATCCATACATACATCCATGCATCCGTCCATATGTCCATCCATACATCCATACAGCCATCCATCAATTCATACATGCGTGAATACATGAATACATGAAAACATACATACATACATACATACATACATACATGCATGAATACATGAATACATACATACCTACATACCTACATACATGCATGCATGCATGCATACATACATACATGAATACATACATACATACATACATACATACATACATACATACAGACATACATACATGCACACATACAGCAGCCCCCATGCAATCAAGTATTTCCAAACAGGCTGAGGGTCGAGAGCAGCAAAAAACCCAACTGATTCCAGCTCGTGTCCTTCAACCCATCAACTAACTTTACAGTTTAGGGCTTCGGCTTTAGAATTTAGAAGGGGTTTAGGTGGCTTAGGCTGTAGGGCTGTAGGGTTTGGGGGTTCAAGGTTTGGGCTCTAGACTTTAGGTTGAGCTGAATCTCCATCGGACCCCAAACAGACAATTATTTTGACAAACAACCATATAACCATGACCCTGTTCTAATCAATGAGGCCCATACAGGCAGAAGCCCAAATCACCAATATTATCCCTGCATGACCCTGATGAAATCACACTACAGATACCACACAGCCCTGTTCCAGCTTGGGACCATGCGTTGCAATCTTACATCGGATTCTCCCAGGAAATGACCTAGGGAGCCTTGCTGGGGAGCCTGCTGTAAGGGCCCAAAGATTAAGCCCTAAACCCTTGGCGTTCAGAGTATAGGGTATAAAAGCCAAGTTAGTTAGCGTACTGGAGAAACAGTTCTACTACACTTCTTTAGGAATTCTCGTTGCAAAATGTTGGTAAGTATGCATGCCCTACACCCTAAACCTTCAACCCCGGAGCGTGGGTACACCAGGGACATGAACAAAGACATGTTCAGAACTTAGAGCTTAGGGGGCGGGTAGTCTAATTTAGGGAGAGTTAGGGGTTTAGGGCTAAAAACTTAGGAGCCCTATGATACCATTAAACCCTAACCCCTATACCTCGGTTACCTGAAAACGTCAAACCGTAAACCCTACACACCATCCTAACCCTAAGGGTCCAAGGACCTAAATCAAACAGTTTTAGAGCTACCGTGAATGTTATAGTATGTGGGCCCTAAAGCCCTATTATTTGAGTCCTTGGACCCTTAGGGTAAATCGTCGAACCCCCTGAAGCTAAGTGGCCATGAAGCGCCGAACCCAGGGCATCTGGCACATCACGTGGTAGCGCTCACCTGAACCATCTGGATTTGAGGCTTTCCCGTTGTTATCCAGGGTTCAGGGTTTAGGGATCAGGGTTCCGAACCTTAAACCCTAAACCTACGACACTAAACCCTAAACCCTAAACCCCTAAACCCTAAACCCTAAACCTCTAAACCCCAAACCCTGAACCCTAAACCCTACCCTAAGTCCCTGGAAGCCTAAAAAACAAGAACACCTGACCGACCTTGTCAGGCACTTGGACCCTTGGGGCTCTACATCCGATACCCTAAACCCTAAACACTAAAGCCACTTCGAACGTTGGGGATCCGGTATTGTTCAGTTGTAAGTTGTAAGGGTTGGGTCTGGAAGTCGAGATTTGCTTTGCTCAAGTACTATTCACGGGTTTTGAAGGCATGGATATTGTAGCTCATACAATCCCTATGTAGCCCTAAACCCAAAACCTAATATTGACTACATAAGCACTACATAACCTTCAACCCTAAACCTAATATAGACATGTAAGCTAAAGTCTAAACTCCTAGCATCCCTCCTAGCAACCCCTTTAATAATCCCCTATGCCTATATCCGCTTAATTATGTAATCCTCTTCAAGGAGTCTTAATCTATAGCTTAGATAGCGGTACCTTACCTATAACTTACGGCCTGGATTTTAGTAACTGAGCTTCCCGGGAAAGAGCTGAACTCCTAAACCCTAAACCCCTCACACGCTTTAGGGCTTAGGATTGCGGGTTTAGGCCCTAGACACTAAACATGCTCTTATCAATGTCGGTTCACGTGAAGTTGGAGATTGGGACTAGAAACTGAAATCTTGATGGACATTATAGGCTTCAAGCCTACACCCTTTACCGTAGGCTTGAGGGTTCAGGGACTGCTACAAGAGTCCATTCCTCCATGGACATAAATAGGTTTCCCTTTATCGTAGGCTTCAGGCTTTAAGGGGCACTATCAGGGTCCATTCCTCCATGGACACTATAGGCTTCAAGCCCTGCACCCTAAGACCTAGGCTTTAGGGTTAAGGGACATCTATAAGGGTCCACTCTCAACCGTAAACCCCTAAACCACTAAACCCCTAAACTCTAGCCTGCGAACCACCAGGGCCTAAACCCAGTTGCACAGCTCCTCTGGGGAGTCTCCGGGTTGCCAAGGAACAGCAAGGTTTAGGGTTTAGGGTTTAGTCTCAAAGACTTAAAGGGTTTAGGGTTTAGGGCTTAGGGTAATTTAGAATTATTTCACTTCCCAATTTAAGGCCATTTCGGTACTACTCCATGTATAACTCGCCATTCAGGGTGAGGTCGGGTGAGGTCCTTTGAAATTGCACAGACCCTACTTGTGCCCTTAAATGTTTCTACTTGATGCTCGTAACCCTAGGTTTTGGGTCCCAAATACCTTTATTGAGGCCCATATTCCATGGGTTAGGGACCCAATCCCAAGGGTATAAACCCTAAGGGTGCAAAGGAAAGCTCCCTGACACTCTAGGGATCCAGATAGCCCCGGGTAGGTGCTACTGATGACTTTAGGGGACAAAGTAGGTAGCGCTTATAGACTTGGATCCACAGGGGTATTGCTGAGTTTAGAGTTTCAGGCTTAGGGGTATGAAAGGTGAAACATCAATCTCAAAAAGTGAGGTTTCTGACGCATTACCACCCCGTATCCGAACACCCACATACCACGCCAAAGCCTAAACCTTAGACTTTATACGCTAACTTATACCGCTCACGCTTTCCAAACATCCACAGGTCTTAGGACCCTACTGTGCTTCTGCTCACCGCTTCCGCGCACCAGTTCATCATGTAGGATACACCTTTGCGCACCTAAGGGTCCATGTAGGTACAACCCTCAACCCTAAACTTCGCATATACCTAGCACCAGAAAGGTGTTAGTATTTCGTGGCCCAAAATAACATTCTGTCAACAAATGCTGCCTACTGGTTTAGGCTTAGGGATAGTACTACCTCGGGGTTTGGGACGTTAAGGTCTTCGGGTTCAGGACCCTGCCATCTTCAGTCAGGCTACGTGCAGCGAAGAAGTCGTCATACGTAACCAAGTCCTCCACCCCGGGGTCGAGGAGCTTTAGGGTTCAGGGGTTCATGGGTTTAGGGACCAAATCATTCTTGGTACCCTAAACTCTAAACCCCCATCTTAACCATGGAAGCAAGGGTAGGTTGGGCGCGGAGAGCTGGTTCATAACTCAGGACATAGAGCCTCTGCTTTAGGCACCTCAAGTGCTAGGCATTTAGGGTTTATGGTGGCTGCGAGTAGTTCAGGGTATAGGGCTTAGGGTTTAGAGCCCCAAAAAATGAAACGTTGTTTGGCCGCACATTCCTTAAACTTCAACAGAACAAACCTCGAAGCCCTACTTGCACATAGAGCTTCATAGGACTCACTAGCTACCTGCAACCGGGTCAGAACTAAAAGTATGATTTGGGTTGCGCTTGGAAGGACCCTGAACTCTAAACCCTAAACGCCGAACCGCTAAACCGTTAGGGGGTCAATATGTCCCACCAACTTCCCAACTTCCAAATACAGCCCAGAACAACTGGCAGCACCAAGAAGGGTTATACCGTGTGTGGGGGTATATGAGAGTGACCCGTATGGAATGTAGCACGCCTTGCAATTTCAGGCAGGGTCCTCCACGCCATTCTCCCGGGAACAAAACCTGGGCGTGCTCTTCAGCAGTCTAATGTTTAGGGTTGGGGGCTTTTGATTTAGGGTTTAGAGTTCAAAGCTCCGGCTAGGCGTGTAGGGTTTGGGGCTTAGGGTTTCGTAGTTAAGGTTGAGGGTTTAGGACCAAGGGCTTAGGGTTCAGGCTTTAGTGCGCAGGGCCCTCACACAGTAATTCGTGGTAAACCAGAAACAGATACTAACGTCTAGTTAGCAAGGAATAAAGGAACGGACGCGTATGGTAGTGGTCCGCGCAGATCAACCCCAGGCAGATCCTTGTCCTAAGTTCTCTATGACTCTTGGATTGACTCAATGTGGCAAAGAATTCACTTCAAGTAATGGCTTTCCGTGTAGTATGTGCATACTTAGTCGTACTATCCTTTTCTAGCCTTCTAATTTTGGGTTGACAGCCTATTCCTTCTGGATCTTCTGCATTTTCTGTACAATGGAACCCGAATCCTCATTCTACTTGTCTTAGGCCCAAACTAAATGACAAAACAATGCGTTACGTGCGGCCAAAAGAGAGCTTGGAGGTTCATGGGAAATATAATAACTACTTATAACTGGGCTTATAACCCTACTTATAACCCCCCTAAATGGCCTTATAGGGGTTACCCCAGTTATAAGTAGGGTTATAACCCCAGTTATAGATAGTTACTACGTCCCATGAACCTCCAAGAAGGCCATGGTTTAGGGTCAATGCTAGACTTACTACGATGAGGGGGCCCTAAGTACGATGAGGGGGCCCTAAGTAGTCACTTGGTCTATACACAACTTATAAAGAGGATAACTATACTTGTAAGTCCTATGAGTTTTTGGTATAATGGGATTATAAGTATAGTTATGTAACTAGGGGGCACTAGGCTGTATCTGGCTTAGCAGGGAGTGAAGGAGTTTGACACACAGTGAATGGAGGAAATCTTGCACGCAGCACCCTGTGTACCTTGTACCCTAGGAACGCCTAAACCCTAAACCCTACACCTTGTACCTGGAATATATTGGTAATCCTACGTGGTGCAAGATTTCCTCCGTCCATGGTAGGCAGTATCATAGTAGATCATATCTTGACTACGAGCTAGATCTGTTGCTCTTTGCGGGCACTTTCGGGCCCGGAGTATATAGAGAGTATACGTACAGGGGATTATGATGGGGGGGTGGCGATGTTTATTAGGACTCTTTTTGAGAAATGCCCATTGCCTACCGGCCATCAGCAAATTTGAGTGTGTGTACATACATGGGCGATTTGACGTTACAAAGCCTGCAATAAGACAGATTACAAATGAAATGAGCCACCATGTCGGGTTAGGTCCTCGTAATTTTGCCCACGCTAACCCTAAGGGTCCAAGGACCCAAATAATGGGGTTTTAAGGCCCAAACACCATAATATTAATGGTATTTGGGCCCTAAAACCCTATTATTTAGGTCCTTGGACCCTTAGGGTCAACTCTAACCGTTTGTAAGGATCCAAGTACCCAAGTTTGGGGTACTAGCGAAGGTAGTAGGTTTAGGGTTTAGGGTTTGGGGTACTAGAGAAGGTAGTAGAGAGTATGCGCAAGCTGCTTCCATAGTAAGAGGCCCCGAAACATACCCAAACCTCTTACGAGAGGGATTCCCCAAAAGAGGCCCCTGAATTTTGCAAAGCCCACACTCGTAAATCCTAAACGCTTAATGTTGAGTCCCTAAACCCTAAACCTTGAACCCTTCATGCACTGCCGCTCAGAAACGTCAGGCCACCAGTCCCAGCGACAATCCATTCTTCGTCCTGCACCGGAAGGTTTAGGGTTTAGGGTCTATAGGGCTTAGGGTTTAGGGTTCAGGGTTTAGGGTTTAGGGAGCTAAATACTTACTTATAACTGGCTCTACTTGTAATTGGGAGTCACCCCTATCTATAAGGCGGCTTTTGGGAGCTTGTAAGTACGCTTATAAGCTCAATTAGAAGCACTTACTGAGTCCCATGGGCCTCCAAGCAAGCATTCCTGGGCTGTAGTTTTTTTTACAAGGTCCTTTATTAAAGGTAAGCCACTATACGTAGAATAAAAGCCATCCAAGCCACGCAGCAATCGAAGTTATCCCGGAAACCCTAAACCCCTAAACCCTAAACCCTCCACCCAATAATGAATCCTAAGCCCTGAGCCAGAAGCCCAAAACCTTAAACAGGAAACTCTCAACCTTGGACCCCCTAAACTTGCAAGAAACTTAACCGAGACTCTTGGCCATTAGAGGTGTGAAGGGCCTCGATATTTGTGGGGGAGAATTCCTACGGAATCCTGAGCCACCCTCCTCAAGGAACTGCCAAGAATTCTTGCGGCTCAGAGTTTAGGATTTGCAGTTTAGGGTTTAGGCTTAAAAGACCCTTTCACAAACCGTAGTGGCAAAGGAAAAATGTACACCAAATTGCTACCTAGATAGATTTTCAAGACTCACCAGACGTTAACATTCAGGGCCTAAGGATCAGTTTGCACGATGGAAGATTTACGACGATGTACCTGCATCTGACAATGTACAGAATGTTGGAGGTCTCTGCCGGCTGAAGCCCTCCCTAAACCCTAAGCCCTTAAATCGGAAACAGTGAACCCTAAACCCTTAAACTAAACGCCAAAACACGTAGATCCTAAACCCTGAACCTGGACCTCATAGTGCAGGGGCCTGAAGAATTGCTACTATGATGCTGAGGTCTACTTGAGGGTTTAGGGCTTAGGTACTTATTCGCGGACTCTAGAGCTCCGGGGAACACTCCCCGGACAGGGGACCATGCTGTCAAGCAGCAAAATATTATTTAGGAAGTACACGGCTAGCACCACTAATGGAGACCCATGATTAATAAACCTCCTCCTTTTAAGGGTCATAATGTTAGGATCCTATTATAACCCCTATTAGAGGGAGGGGGTTATTAATAAGGGGTCTACATTACCACCTTACAACTGAGGAAAAGCTGCTGATGGCATAAGGTTGTCGGCAGCGCCACTGAGGCGGCTACCGCACGCCAAGGCCTGTTCCCAGACCCCCAAAAGGATCTAAAAGTTAGATCCCCTAGAACTATAGGGGAAACTATATAAGGATTATATAAGGGTTATAACGGGTTTATATAAAGGATCTCATTTTCAGATCCTCCCAGGGGTCTGGGTTGCGCCTGGTTCAAGGCCAACTTTGCCACCTGCCGGGCCTGCTGAAGCTCTGCGCGAGTGGCCGCCAGAAGCTGCACCTGGATATAAATCCAATGGGCGCCACCTTCTTTCAAGGACTCTAGCCAGTACTTGCCGCACGCTGTGCAGCACCAGACCTGCTGGAGGCGGCGAATAAAAATTCTGGAGTGGCCTGAGCACTCCTCATTGGTGCAGCAAATCTGCAAGTGGCTCTTTGCCTTACGGCTGCTGCTTACCAAGGGTTAATTAAGCCATATCCTAGCCCCAGTTATTCCTAATATTGACCTACTTGCTCAGGCCCCTGACAATGCAAGCAGGGTTTATACCTCAAAAGTTGCAGTCCAGGGCGTCGGCATGGCGTGGATGGAAACCCTCAACCCGGAAACCCTGAACTCAGGGTTTAGGGCTCAGGGTTGAGGGTTGAGGGCTTACTAAACCTTAAAACCTTAACCCTATAAGCCCTAAACCCTCAACCGCAAAGAGTACACCCAAAGGGTCCATGTAGCTATATCGCATATACTTACGGCTCACTGGGGTTCCCACATCTAAGCCCTAAACCCTTGTGTCCACAAGGTCCTTTAAATTACAATGGTTTACGCGCCGTGCATGACGTCCTCCATTGGCAGCTCATCCTCTAAATCCCGACACTCCCCTTTTAAGTGACTCCTAGGTTCCATGATTCTCCAAGTAAGCCCTCAACTGCCCTTGAGCCTAAACCCTACACCCTAAACCCTAACCCTAATCTCTAAAATCTAAACCCTAAACCCCAGACCCTAGGCACAAAGCCCTAAACCCAAAACCCTTCACGCACGCCGTGGGCGACCTCATCGCCTGGGACTTCCCCGGGCGGAAAGGCGACGATATCGTAGGGATCCACCTGAGAAGTGTCGTGCTTTTTGTTTTTGCCGGGAGGGTTTGGGATTTCCAGGCCACACATAGGGCACTAATCCCTAAACACTAAGACCATGTACAACCTCTGGACGCTCGCAACTCTGAACCTTAAGCCTTCGGACCATGAAGCCTGCAGCCCCGCTGCTATGTCCACAGTTTAAGGATCGCGTGGCTTTACGCCTTTGGGAAGAAGAAATGTAAGCTGATGTGGGTTCCCCTCAAATAAGGATTACAATATATTTCTGGCCCTAAGCCCTAAACCCCTAATTCCTGGAGGACCCAACGTTGCAGAAACTGCTACATTGAATCGTGCATCCGCTTTTGCCGGGAAGTCTGCGCAGCCCCCTCGGAGCCTGAAACCTTGACATATCCCTGGGGATCTAGGTCTGCAAGTACTACCTGCTTGGGCCTCAACGTCCAGAAGTGGTACCTACCCAGGGCTTTTTAGAGGCCCTGAATCATCCTGTACCTAGGGTAGTTTAAAGGCCCTGAATCATCCTGAACCCTGAACCCTAAACTCTACCTAGAGTAGTTTAAAGGCCCTGAATCATCCTGAGCCCACTAAGCCCTGAATCATCCTGAACCCTGAACCCTAAACTCTACCTAGGGTAGTTTAAAGGCCCTGAATCATCCTGAACCCTAAGCCCTTAACTCTACCTAGGGTAGTTTAAAGGCCCTGAATCATCCTGAACCCTAAGCCCTAAACTCTACCTAGAGTAGTTTAAAGGCCCTGAATCATCCTAAACTCTGAACCCTGAAATCTACCTAGGGTAGTTTAAAGGCCCTGAATCATCCTGAACCCTAAACCCTAAACTCTACTTAGGGTATTTGACATGCCCTGACTTCCCTAAAAGAGGAAGGAAGTTTGGCATGGCAAGCTAGACCTTCCAGAGAAGCCCTGCAACCACCGCATGAATAATTCAAATGTATGCCTGGGTAGGGTATAGGGTTTAGGGTTAGGGTTTAGGGTTAGGGGTTGGGTTCTAGGATTAGGGCTTTAAAGGCATAATCGCCATACAAGCTTCAAATGCTATGCTACCAGTTGACATATTCATGTTTGGCTGTTAGCCAATGCATTCCAAAAAGGACGCCTGAACGGCGTAACCCGGGAACCTGTTGTACCCTTGTACCCTAAGCCCTAACATGACCCTAGGATTTCGGGTTTAGGGGTTTAGGGTTTACCTAAACCCTGAAATCCTCAACCTCAAGCCCTAAACAGGGCATCTGCGAGTCAAGGCACCCCTATTCGTGCGTAGGCGAATTGGCCATCCTGCAGCTGTCCCAGAGGGTCCACATATACAACCATTACGGACTTGGGACCCATAATTCCTTCTGTAGTATGGTATTTTGGGCCCTAATTCCCTAATAGTTGTATATATGGACCCTCTGGGTGACAGACTGGGCACCGTCTGGTTTCTCAGGGTGTTAGGGTATAGGATGTAGGGTTTGGACTACACTGGGTTGTACGTAATGTAGGGGCCTGTCCAACTGAAACAGGATTCTGCTGCAAAGTATGTGCAGTTATACAAGGGTTATCAGGGAAGAATAATGATAACTTACCCTAAGCCCAAGACCCTACCCGAAGCCCTAAAGCAGAATGGTAACTATTCGAGCTTCTGTGTGATGTCCTCCCAATGCACCATCAACATCTATGACTGTGAGGGAGCAGGACATGCAACCTCTCCAACCCTCGGATGTACCATAATCTAAACTCCTCAAAAGGGCTTATACAGGGGATTCTCGGGGGCTTTATTAAGGGGTTAATAAGGAGGATACTAGCAGATTGGACAATATCTCAAGGGGCCTTTCAGATTGGTTCCATGCTCGTTTGCGGGAGAACAACATATTCAGGCTTCTACAGCACCTGAGCCCCGAAATGATTCTACATGTAGGTGCGCAACCCTAGGGATCCGAGTCTGCCAATAACACATTGGGCCCTAAAGACTGTAAACGTTACCCACATTGAGGTACATGGCACGTTAACGGTTCACGTCCCGTAACGACCAGCGCATGATGCAAAATCACGAAAGGCTGCCAGACCCGAAGTCTTCAAACAGCCTACCTTGGGGTATATAAACTTGAAAAAAAGGCTACACCCTAAACAGCCTGAACCCTGCACCCTAAACCCTACAAACAGTGCCTGCTTTGGCGGTTTACATCCGTAGAGAGTCAGGTTCCGGCGCCTCTTGAATCTTGAGCTCTAAGCCCTAAACAGAATCATAGGGAACCAGGTTCCAGGTTCCGAGTTTAGGGTTTAAGTTCAAGGGCTTAGCACCTGAATTTTAAACGCTAAACCCTAATCCTAGACAGTGGAAACGGAGGCCAAGACCTGACTTCAAAAGCCTCTCCCCAACACCCGACTCTCACTAACCCCAACCCACCGAAAATCCTTAAGACGGGGTTAAAGGTTCAGGGTTTAAGGTTACTGTAAAGGTTTGGGGTTTAGGGTGAGTAAAGTCCTATAGAGCCTTCAGGGTTGAGCCTTGGGGGTTGGGCCCGAAGGTTGAAGGTTTTGGCTAACCATAGGTTTAGGGTTGAGGGATAGGGTTTAGGGAAACATGAACCCTAAACCCCAAGCCCTAAGCCTTATAAGTCCTAAACCTCAATCCTCAACCCTAAGCTCTAGACCACCTAAACCCGAAACCCTACACCTTATCCTGCGCCCGCAAACCGAATTCTAATCCACGCACGCAGCCCAGAAAAATCCTAAGCAAAATCCTTTAAGAATGACGTAGCCTATGATCTTTCAGTACCTATTCTACAAAATGCGAGTGCTATCTATACACTAGGTATCTCAGAGAAGAGGAGATTACTTTGTCATAGGCTGGGATGTTTTCCTGTTTGGTTGCTTCTCCACTCACAACCCTAAGCCCCAAACCCTAGCTGGAGATGCGGTTGACTAGGATTAAGTTTAACTTCCTAGCAAATTCTTACAACCGTGGACCAGACTTACTGTAGTCCCTATAACAAAGACCAGCATTTTTAGGAAGCCCTTAAGAGGTTATGCTACAAATACAAACCGAAAATAGTTCCTAACAAGACTACAGATTACAGTCAATTAGGTTCTCGAGGTACACCCTAACCTTACTGGTGCTAAAGGGGGAGTGGGGGAGTGAATAGAGAGTTTTAGGGTTTAGGGGCAGTTGAGGAATGAATTTAGGTACCATTCCAGGGGTATGTCTGGGGATTATTTACGGCCCTAAACCCTAAACCCTGAACCCTACGCCTTGAACCCCAAACCCTAAACCGTATGGGGATACAAGGATCCGCTCCACCACTCTGCCTTAGGTAATCTAGGCTCCCGAAAAAGGGGCACCCTTGTCCCTAAGGTTGGGCTTTAACAAGGAGACCCCAAAGTAAAAGGATACTACTAAGGCATCCTGAACCCCAGTCCCAAACCCTAAAGCCTAAACCCCAATAATTTCAAAGGGGGAAAGGGTACTACTCGGCTACCTAAATCCTAAACCGCGGTTGCAACGGGAAAATAATAAATAAAACCCTACACCCAAACCCCCTAAACCCCAAACC
>CAJNIZ010033112.1:154223-169511 GCA_905231905.1 Symbiodinium pilosum | reverse complement strand
CTAAACCCTAAACCCTGACCCCACAGGCCTGGATCCCTCTTTTGCCGGCATTTTTCATGATTGCCATCCTCAGCAAGGTTTCAGGTTTAGGGTTTAGGGTTTAGGATTTAGGGTTTAGGGTTTAGGTAGGGTTTGGGGGGGTCTTCCCAGCATGACGTATGCCCTCAGAGCCCTGTATTTTAGGCTTGAGGTTGGGGTTCAGGGTGTAAAGTTTAGGACTTAGGGTTTAGGGTTTAAGGGCTTAGGGTTGTAAGCCCTGAATCCCATACCCTGAACCCGAACACGGGGACCCATGAAATTGAGACCTTGATTCACCTCAAGCTGCAAACCCCGAACTTCAAGCCTCAATATGAGTAATGTTTGTTTTGGTGGTTGAATCTAGTAAAATAACATTCCTTATATAAAATACTATACCCAAAAGGAGGATATAATCTTACTCTATATTGGGTACCATTGTAACCCCAAATAAAATACTACTCATATGGGGGCTCTGTATCTTTGAGGGATTAGGGGTACGTCCATTCTTTCGTTGTTTACTAACAGAGGTAACTATAGGACCAGCACGACAATGGACAGCAGGGTACCACAAACTTTGCCATAGTACTAGCGTTGCTACGATCAGGGAGGTATTGAGTTAATGGAGAAGCAAATTGGGGAAGAAGATAATTTTTTTAGGGGCACTGCCGCTGTACAGTGGCTTTATATAGGGTGCCTACCGCTGATACAGAACAATCTGCATGACCTTAGTAATTATACTAGAACACCACAAGTCCAAACAAACCTGAGGTACTTCGGTTCATGCATGATTTGTAGTAGGCCAATCCCCGTGATGATCTGCTCACCAAACCCCCCCATCACCCCAAATGCTCCCAAAAGCCCTAAACCCTAAACCGGTATTACCGCGGCCCTATCAACACGAAGAGCCACCGGATTCGCGCTGACAGCATTAAGACAACCCAGGGTGTTCAGCAAAGCGGGCTAAGGGTTTCGCGTGATACCTCTCAACCCTAAGTCCCCATGTACACCCTAAGTGACACCATTCCCTGCACTGTTCACCACGAATCCCAGTCATGGTTTAGGGTTTCGGGTTTCTGGAGCTTTCACCATTAGTGCTGAGGTGTAGGTTTAGGGTTTGGGGTATAAGCCAGAACTGCTGCTTGGGAAACAAGGATGGATTCAACACTTCCGACGCCACAAAATGCGATGTCTTCTTTGGGAGTATGCTGCGAATCTGGATCCCCATTGTATGTTGGATGGAATCGGCCTTCCAACGTTTAGGATACTTGCCCTGCCGCATTGGCATTCAAATTGTCCCCATGGATCCATACAGCCCAATGTAGGTAACATTTACGCAGTTTAGGGCCCAATGTAAGTATTATTTGTATACTTGGATCTCTGTGAACCACTATAGTCCCGGTTTCCATCCCATTTCCCATTTTGTCTATTTGATTCTCCATTAGCGGTACTACTTGTATACTTGGATCCACAGGATCCACCACAAACCCTCACCCCTAAACCCCTAACACCCTAAACCCTAAACCCCTAAACCCCGAAACCCTAAACCCCTAAACCCCTAATTCCATAATCCCCTAAACCCCTAACACCCGGTACCCTTAACCCTATACCCTAAGCCCTGTACCCCAAACCCACAGAAGGCAGACTCCCTCAGGTCAAGTTTTCCCAAAGATGCCCTAAACCTTAATGTAGACCCATGATTAATAAACCCCCCCTCCTGTTAAGGGCCTTAATATTAGGATCCCTATTATAATCCCTATTAAAGGGAGAGGGTTTATTGATCAGGGCTCTGCATTAATCTGGGTTTCTCTTAAGGAACTTAATTTAAGTTACTCTACTGGGGGGCTATAGGGGATATGTACCTATACCTATATATGTATTTACATGTAGGGTTTAGGAAGGTAACTTCAGTTATTATATTATTGGGCAAAGAATATGAATTACTATATATACTCATGGTGGTAACTTAATTTCAGTGCCTTACCTGCAACTCAGTCATTCGAATAGCAGTGGGACATCTCACGAGCGCGTCCACGACATCATGATTGAAGGGCTATGGGTTTCATGCTGCAACAACTCAGCACCACAACATTTGAAGTTATTTAGGTCGCTCTAACACTACACCCTAAACCCTAAACCCCACGTTTGAAAAACACCTAGATCCCTGAATCCGGAATCAAAAGCCCTAACTCCCTAAACCCTACGAAATCTTAAGCCCTAAATCCCACACCCTAAGCGTCTAATGCCTAAATCCAAAACCCGAATTCCGGAACTCTAACCCCTAAACTAAACCTTACGTCCTAAACGCTAAGCCCCTGAATCCTAAATCCCTAAACCCTTGAACGTACACCCTAAAGCCTAAATCCTAAACATTCAACGCTAAACCCTGCAAACCCTAAATCCGCAACCGCTAAAACGGGTAGTATCGATTTACCCTAGCGGTCCATGTATCAACATAGTATGTACAAATATATATATATATATATGTACGTATACTTGTGGCCGTATGAGCTTCCCACATAACTACTTTAGGCCCCAAGTACATATTATGTACCTCCCCTAAACCCTAAACCCTACACCCTCGGCCTATAACGGCCCCTATAAACTTGCCATTACTTAGCGTTATCCAAATGTCAAAACTCCAAAATCAAAATGACCACCCCCAAAAAAAAAGCAATGGCAATAAACCCTATACTATATGAGCCATAGTCTAAACTCCTAGTATCCCCCTAAAAACCCCCTAAAATACTCCCTTATATAACCCCCCTTTAAGGAGTTTAGACTATAGCTCATATAGCTACATGGAACCTTGGGGCTACTACCTCCCCTGAGCCTAAACCCTAAACTCTGAACCCTACTAAGGGGAGAATCTTCATAGCGACATGGAACCGTTGGGTTACCCTAAGGGTCCAAGGACTCAAAGAATAGGGTTTTAGGGCCCAAGCACTGTAATTTTAAGGGTATTTGGGCAGTAAAAACCCAATTATTTGGGTCCTTGGACCCTTATAATAATCCCCATATATCCCTAGATATTCCCCTAAAACCCCTTTAAAGGGACCCTGTTAGTTGGGTCCTTGGACCCTTTGGGTTACTTGCCTCAAAGGGTCGTCTCTTCAAGGCCGGCCCTAATGGCTACGGGCGCTACCCGCTGTGTTTCAGCCTGGGACTCGACTTTACTTTCAGGGTATATATTAGGGTTTAGGGTTTAGGGTTTTGGGATTTAGGGTTTTGGGATTTAGGGTTCAGGGTTCAGGGTATATAGGGGTATATAGGGGTATATAGGGGTATATAGGGGGTTTAGGGTATTTAGGGTTGGGGGTAAAAGGTCCAAGTACCCAGTAATTAGGTACTTTGGGTTTTGGGTAATAGTAATTATAGTGCAGGTTTTGGGTTTGGGGTTTTAGTTTAGGGCTTGGGGATTAGGATTTAGGGTTTGCGACTTAGGGTTTGGGATTTAGGGTCTAGGGTTTAAGATTTGTTGTGATGTAGCGCTGAAGCACAGATGGTCACGCCACGAACTCGCTTCGAGCGCGTCATGCTGCGACAGGCTGCCATGGCCTGACCGTGGCTGGCCCTTCAACACATTCACCAACTCCACGACGTCCCGGGCGGCCAAACCACCAAAACCTGTTCCTAGTAGGGTTTAGGACCTAAACTCACTTAGGTCCATCTTGGTCAACAAGGAAAACTTCTCTAGAGCTTGCAACTTCTTGCATCTAGAATCCAAGACTTTCTGGAAAGTGCAGCTGCCTGCAAAGCCCCTGCGCCTGAGCTGGGCGTGTCCCGGTGGCTGTGCTGAGATCGACCTGCGCCATCGATGTCGAGGGGCATAGGCGCTGCCCACCATCATAGCTACCAGTTCCAAGCCTTGAGTTTAGGGTTCAGTTTAGGCTTTGGGGCTTGCGGTCTAGGATTCAGGGTTTTGCGGGATAAGCGTTTAGGGGTTGAAGGACTTAATTAGGGGTTAAGAGCGGATGGTCGGGAGCAATTATGGGGATTGCTGGGGTAATTATATGGCTTAAAAGGCCTCATGAACCTACTTACGAAGTCCTCCTGGCCCTTCAAGTAGGGTCTGGGCTTGAGGGTATAGGGGTTTAGAGTTCTGGGCTTGGGCCCTAAGGGTGATAGAGCCTTAGGAGTAAAAAGTTTGACGTTTGGAGGCTTAGGGCTTTGGGGTTCGGGGTCTAGGGTTCGGAGTTTTGGGACTAAGGGGTTTAGGGTTTAGGGGGGTCTAGATGTTTGGTGCCTAGGACTCGGGATGTCGGGATTAGGAAATTAGCTTCGGAGTTAACCCAAAGGATCCTAAGTGCTTATAGAGGGGATACTAACCTAAATCATATTACTTATTCCAAGTATACAAGCCCTACTTTATACCATATAGACCCTGAACCCTAAACATGAGCCCTACTTTATACCATATAGGTCCTAAGGGTCCTTTGGGTAAGGCCAAGGCTGCACGATATTCAAGGGTTTTGCCCTTATACAATGCTACTAACAGGGTTTAGGGTTGAGGGGCCCGCAATATAACTCTGATATGTACCCCTAAGGGTCTAAGGACTCAAATAATAGTATGGTTCAGGGTTAGGGTTTGGGATTAAGGTCCAAGGACCCAAATATCAGGGCTTTAGGCCCCAAATACCATTCTAATTTTAGCATTTGGGCCTTGAAGCCCCATTATTTGAGTCCTGAGACCCTTGAGTACCCCGCGTATATGCGGAAGGCCATCTAGAGGAGATGAAACTAACCCAATCGCCAGCAATCCCAGAGGAAAGATGAACAACTACTTTTCTTGAAGAAGAATGCCAACACTGGCAATACTACAGTTGATATGATTCATCGCGCTCAGTGATAGGTTATAAGAGAAGCGGCAAACCTGAAAGCATTTACATCCATATCTACTCCCCCGTATACCGCTAAACCCTAAACCCAACCCCTAAAACCCTGAATGCATAGCCATTTATACATGTTCCATGTTAGTTCCGCAATCATGAATGCAAGTCAGGTGCAACTGATGAAGCAGTCTCATCGGCTGGAGCCACGTACTCCTGCAGTGTACCATGTGGGGCCCCTAAGTTATAACTTGGGTTAGAAGTAACTCGTAAGGGGGATAACTATACTTGTACATCCTATGAATTGTAGCTCTGGGATATATGAATATGTGCAACTAGGCCCTAAACCAATAAGTGTATGTAACTAGGGGGCATCGCCCTGTAGGGTTCAGGGTTTAGTGCCTGACACTTCGGGGGGTAGTTAGCTGTTCAGGGAGGAGTCTGGGAGTCTTGGGATTCAGGGTTTAGGGTTTACTTGGAGGCCCATGGGACTCAGTAACTACTTATAACTGGGATTAATTATAACCCTACTTACCACTCATAATTGGGGAAACCACCATAAGGACATTTAGGGGGATTATAAGTAGGGTTACAGGCCCAGTTATAAGTAGTTACTATTTCCCATGGATTTCCAAGTAGGGTTCAGGATTTGAGCTTTGCAGCTCAGGTTTCAGGGCAGGTTACCGTAAGGTTAGGGGCTGCTGGAAGCTACTGCCCTACATAGCCGTTACACAGACATAGTGGCATAGTCCTTACATGTTACCCTAAGGGTCCAAGGACCCAAATAATAGGGCTTCAAAGGGCCCACATAGCACTGATATTGTAGTATCTGGGCCCTGAAAGCCCTATTACTTGGGTCCTTAGACCCTTAGCGTTATACACCCCGTATACAACCCTATAGACCCCACATAACTCACATGAAGTGCCAGGGTCCCTCATTGAGGCTCCCTCGCATAGGGTATAGGGCTCAGGTTTAAGGTTTAGGGTAGCTCCTAAACCCTAAACCCTAAACCCCTACACCCCTAAACCCCTAAACCCTAAAGAACAGGTGCATTCCCATCCTCTTCCGTATGACCGGCCAAATTTGGGACAACTCTCACAGCACCGCCTGCACTTGCATTTGATGCCTCTAAACCCAGGGTAGGACAGCACTCAGCCAAACGGTTTAAGGCAACTACAAGGTACCTAGACCCTCCATCTATCCTCTAAATACCTTGAATTCGGGACCACATACCCCTATTGAAAGGTACAAGGAGGGTCCTGGTACACAGCAGAGGGCTTTAGACCAGAAATTAATGCTAGGCCTAGGGTAGGTAGTTCATGGATCAACGTCACAACCCTGTAACACTTCAGTCTCCCCCCAAACTTACTTTTAGGTTTAGGTGGGGTTTAGGGTTTAGGGTATGTTGACTCGATGTATTGCACTCAGGCTTTGCAACTACAACCTGCCAACTGAGCTACTAATCATCAAGCTGACGCTTCTTTGATGGCGTACATCTTGCACCACTTGTAATCCCTAATGTATGGTAATTCCCGCAGCCTGAGGGGTTTAGGCTGGTGCCACACTTGCCCTAAGCATGAAAGGTTTAGGGTTCGAACTGCGATGATCAAATGGTATCTGGCGCCTGGTATCCTTCAGATTTGGTGGTTCAACACCCTAGTCATGTACCCTATAATCCTCTACACGAGGCATGCCTGTGAATCACCCTCTAGTTGGGACAACAACAAAACAAGCAAAATCCATCAGAAGCACTTGACCCCTTTTTGCAATTTTCTTTAATGCTCCTTTCAAGCAGCTTCTCTTATAAACCACTACTAGAGATCAAATGCAAGCAAATACTAGATTCCACCAGCATGGTTCAGATTTAGGCCCCAAAGCCCCGGGCGTAAGCCCAAACCTCTAACACCCTATCACCTCAACCCTGAACGGCTCAATGCAAAAGCTGGCTAGCTGTTAAGGGAAGTAAACTAAGTTACCACATTGCGCACATATCACACATAATCGGGCTCCGTAAAGAGGTAGGGGATCCAAAAAAATCCCGAAAGCTCTTTATAGCCCTGGAGCCCCAGTTTCCATTTCATTGTCCATGTTCTTTTCTATTCTAGTTTCCATGATTGTATCCCTGACCGCTCGACGCGTAGAGCCCTATACCCTAAACTCTGAACCCGTAAACCCTAAACCTTGAACCCTTACCGGCGTATGAGGCTTGAACTGCAGCAGCTATGCGATCAGCGACTACATGTTGGGCAAAGCCTCGGGCACGCAAACGGGCAATAACCTTGTTGGACACGTCTGAAGGAATGGTCGAATCAAAAGCTGTCGCATCGAAACTCATGAGCCATTTGGACGTTGCGAAGGCCTGAATTGAAGCCCCACGCACTACACGGCATACCCAACTTCCATGGCGGAGATCAGCAGCCACGCTGCATTCTTTTGTCCGCAGCGAGAGTTACTGTAATGTCCCGTCCCTGAGTATCAACGGCGACCAAACCTCGGTCTCGGTTCCTATTTCTAAGGGTGCAAGGACCTAAATAATAACGTTTTAGGGCCCAAATACAATTAACATTACAGTATTTGGGCCCTAAAACCCTATTGTTTGGGTCTTTGGACCCTTAGGCTATGCCAGCTGTGGTTGTTGAAAGTTTGCTTGCAGGGATAGGGTACTTTGTCACACAGCTGCGCTAAGCCCCAGACTCTAAACCTAAACCCTGAACCTTAAGCCCTAAACCCTACACGTTAAGCCCTAAACCCCAAACACAGATCCTGCAACCCTACCCCCTAAACCCTAAACCCCTAAACCCTGCACGCAGCCTCTCTTTGGTCGCAGCCCATCTTTCGCAGAATCCGGCCGCCACGGTGCGGCTGAAGGCTTCCGAGCGGAGACTCCTCCAAGGTCAGATAGGAAAATTGTAGGGTTTAGGGTATTGAGTTTAGGGTTGGGAGTTTTTGGTTTAGGGTTTGGGGTTCAGGGTTTAGGGTTCAGGGTTAAGGGCTTGGAGTTTAGGGTTTACAGTTTAGGGTCTAGGGTTCAGGGTTTAGAAAATTTAGGGTTTAGGGGCGTCTTTAACTAGAACGTGAACTAGGATACACCATACGGTGGCTACAGCTGTACACGGAGTATGTGCGGACATATTGGTAGTCAGTCGGGCCTGTACCATAGCCGAAAGGTCCAAGGACCAAACAATGGGGTTTTGAAACCGAATGATAGTGTGGCACTTGGGCCCTAAAACCTTTTATTTGAGTCTTTGGACCCTTAACCCTAAACCCGAAACTCTAAAACCCTGAAACCCTAAACCCTAAAACCCTAGAACCCTAAAACCCTGAAACCTGATGAGGTTGGTGAGTTTGGCGCTTACGGCTCTACGCGGCTGAGCTTTAAGACATCCGGAGATTTTCCCATCTTGGGTCCCTGCTACAAAGGAGACTTGAACCTTCAGCTTTTTAGAGTTTAGGGTTTAGGGCCTAGGTTTTAAGGTTTTGGTCAGTTTTGGTCTGCAAAACCCCGTGCTAGGGGTATCAAAGTATCCGGGTCATGCGTGGGCTTCTGGAAATTAGGGGTCCGTCTTTGGGGGTCCCCGTGATAAGGGTTAGTTAGCTAAACTATTAATGAAATAATTAGCGTGTATTGGGGTCTATTTGGGGCCCTATTTATGGAAGCTACTATCTGGTCTGAATTCGTAAGATTCCAAAAATGGACGATTAACATGTACCAGCAAATCCTGCGCGACTTACTACATACCTGAGGCCAACAACCTCCTCATAAGCTATCAAGTGGCGTGATTTTTGGATGCTGGCAAGGCCTTTTCTGGTTTACACCGCTCAAAACCCTGCCAAACATTCCGGACATGTACCTACAATTTCTATAGACCCTAAACCCTGAACTCTATGCCCAAAACCCAAAACCCTAAACCCTATATATCCCTATATATAGAACCAGGATATAAGCCTAAACCCTATGTGCATGTATACATATCCGTACTGAACCACTCTGTAAGACTAGACCTTACATATCCCTACGCACCCACTATATAACCCCCATTTCTCCCCCCTCCAAGACCCCCGAAGCTCGGCCAGCTGCCTCTAAAAGCCGCTCACGGCTTCGACTTCGCGAAGTCTCGGAGCCCTGGACCACAGGCTTATCAAGGAATCCAGAATACCTATATAGGGATCAGGATTCAGGTTGGATTCCCCGTGAGTCGTATTGTCACGTAAGGACTTGCTCTGTTAATCTGTGCAACGATTGTCTTGCAAATGACATGGACAAACAAGACTGTCGGGACGTAAACAATCATCTTGAGGTCAAATCGAGGTACCCGAGAATTGTACACGGACGTGTCAACCATAATGTTGGCAATTGTTATTGAGGCCCCTAGGCCGAACATGGCAACTTATATAGCTAGCAGGTTACTGGGAAGTCCTTTTGCTCCCTATGTATATACCATACATGGACCCTTTGGATAGCAGGACCGTTTAAGAATTTTTCATTCAATCTCACACCCGAGTCTTGTTTGTAAACCCTGCGAGCTGAACCCTTACCGTGTAAGGTTTAGAGCTTCCGATGTTTTGGTTTAAGGACGAAGGTTTAGGGGTGAGATTTAAGGTGCACAGGCGAATAAAGGATAATGACACCCACGGCATCAGGTGCTTGATGTCTGGCAAATGCCAGCATGAGGGCTGTGTCAACATGAAGTCCTCAAATCCTGCAAGATGTGCACACGAGGATCCGAAAGTTCATGGGCTACACATCGATAACGGTATGTGAGATGACGGGGTGTTTGTCTTAACGCCCCCAGACAACTTTGGACTGCATATGTAAACATGTATATATATATATGTACACTTGGTATCCCATTATTTGCAAAACTCCCGCGTACACATCTGCTGAGGTGCCTGAAACACAAGGTAGAGTCAAAACAAATGACGGATGAGAAGAAGCAGCCGCTGGATTGCGGGCAAGCAATTCGTCAAGCAAGAACATTGAAGATTTTTGAAATCTTGGAACATGAAGCGAGCCACAACAAAAATCTTTCAGTGACACCCTACGCAGACTGACAAACTTGATATGTCGCTCTGGATTGTTGGAGGGTGAGGGGCAAGAGCATAATCAGGACAAACGAAACCGGTCAGTGAGCTGGTTCCATGCGTACATGGGGGATTGTCATGCTGAATGTTTGCCTTAGAGTCGTTGACCTTGGAGAGGGTTTAAGATTCAGGGTTTCAGGTTCAAGGTTTAGAGCTTACATTGTATAGCTTTCTTCCGAGGCTGTGGGACCCAACAGGTGGGTATGTATTTTTCTATTGTTTGATAGAGCTGCTGGCAAGTTGATATTTGCCCTTGAAATGCTGACCCCTGAGCCTTCGACCCTAAATTCTAAACCAATATTGCATTTGTTGCCGGGATCTCTCTTGAGTACCTAGTGAAACATCTCAAGCCAACGCTCCAGTCCCCAAGCCAAAAGGGTCCATGTAGGCATATCGTATAAACGAGTATATAGGGTTTAGGGCTCAGGGCTCAGGATTTGTAGTAATGTCTGGTCCCGATTAGTGTGGGGGGCCGTAATTGGGCGAAGCTTTGCCGAAACTATTCAGGACCCCATATGGTCGTTTAGGGAGCCTTAATTGTGCGGAGTTGCGCGGCAAAAGAAATAAGTCCAGAATAAATGACTAGTATAAGTAAACTAAAGTTGCTTTGAAAAGCTTGGCAGGCAGTAAGTATTTAGTTTAGGCTTCTAATCCAAGCTGCCCTCTGTTACTTAGACTAGAACCCCTTGTCCAGAGCTTCCAGAACCTCAAACCTCCAGATTTTGAGGAGGATTTTTGAGGTCAAGCCAGGTCCAAAACTATCGTTTTCTCATGAGACCGCTCATTCGAGGAGGCCTAGCAATGATTTTCCCAAGGGGCCCAAGGGGTAGTCCAGCAGCTGCCCAGAGCCTCAATAATACGAATGTTTTGGGTATCCGTCAAATCGGGGGACCCTAAAAATAGCAGAAAGAAGAAAACTTTTACTTTTAAGGCTCAGCATTTAGAAGCCAAGTTTCCTCGATCCTGATCCCTCCTATTGTATTCAATTTAAACCCAGGATCCGAGCCGATCCTGATCCATCCTATTGAATCTAATTTGAATCTAGGATCCGAGCCAATCCTGATCCATCCTTTCGAATTTAAACTAGGATCCGAGCTGATCCTGATCCTTTCTATTGAATTTCATCCGAACCTAAGATCCGAGCCGATTCTGATGCATCTTCTTGATTTAATCAAAACCTAGGATCCGAGCCGATCCTGATCCATCCTATTGACCTTTAATTAAGCCTAGGATCCAGATTCGTTTGGGGTTGGTACCCCCGCCTCCCTTTACTAAATAGGGGTCCATTTTGGTTTAGGGGGGGCCCCGCCCTTACACTAATCAGGACTCAACATTAAGTATATCAAATATACTTAGGGTCCCAAAGGGTTCCTACACATCATTTTTACCCTAAACCCTAAACCCTAAACCTACACATCAACTTTTAGGGCCCAAGTATAGAATATATAGCTGATACAATTACCAGGACCTCTTGGGAATATGATTGAGGGGCTTTTTTGTTTGCAATGGCGGGGGGGGCGCCCTGCACCAGTGAAGAAGCCACAGCATAACGTAGAAGCTTAAAATAATTGCCAATGTTAAGGTCCCAAGTTCCTAGCCTAGTTATAGAACCCTAAGGGTCTATGGACCCAATAATTAGGTACTTGGGGTTTGGGTAATAGTCATTATAGTACTGGTTTTGGGAATGTCTATGATTATTAGGTACTTGGACCCTTAGGGGAATGTACAATATCCCAGGTCGACCCAAGATGATGTAGCCATCAATTCCCTGCATAACCCCAGCTTCGATTATGTTCCCGAGCTGCTTTTCCATCTGATTTTCCAGTATGGTAAAACATAAACCTATACAATTCCTACAAAACCTTTCTGTAACGCCTAGAGTACACCCTAGGCTCGCCCCATAACAGGCTAGGCACGACGTGGGTTAATCGGCGGCTTAGTCTTTGTGTTTGGGGTTTAGGGTTTCGGGGCCCCTTCCGCAGGTTTAACATTTGAGACCTCAGGGTCGCAAAGGGGCCAAAAACACATGGAACCACAATCCCTAGATCCTGCAAGCCCCTAAACCCTAAACACTACATCCTAAACCCTAAACCCTCAACCTGCAACCCTCGATCCTAAACCCCAAAACCGGAACCCTAAACCCAAGCTCCTGAACCCTAAGCCCTAGCTCCTAAACCCTAAACCCCACACCCTGAACCCTAAGCCCTAGATCCTAAAGCGAATCTCGGGCCCAGGAAGCCTGAGAGTCCGGAGGGGGAGGCCGGCCGAGTCTAGACGGGTCCAAGTGGTTCAATATAAGGATCCCACTGTTAAGGGCCCATACTGGGGGTCCATGGTTTCTATTTTAGACCCAACGCCCAAACTGCCAACCCTTAATCTCACTGGGGGTCAATGGGGCAGAAGAGAATAGATTACAAAGGGATTATACAGGTGCTATGTTCCCTTATTCCTACTAACCACTAGCAAGCAATCCCAAACCCCAACGCCACAAAATGGCGTGCTCCAGCTAGTTATTTCCAGCAATCCAATATAAACCCTAAACCCGAAACCCTATAATAACTGAAACGCCTACAACCAAAGCGGAAAACAACCTTGAACCCTAAACACCGACAACCAGAGCACCAGAAGGCAAACCCTCCAAGATGAACCTGAAAATCCTGAAGGCGAAGCCCCAGATTCCCTAAACCCTAAACCCTAAAACCCTAAACCCTAAAACCCTAAACCCTGAAACTTAAACCCTAAAGTAGGGTTTAGGGCTTCAACCCAATACTCTCAATCGTTTTTTCTCACCGAAGTTCCTACGTAAGCTGTAGAGGTGACCCACGATCTCTGGAAAATCCCACATACCTGGGGTTTAGGGTTTAGGGTTTTAGGTTTTAGGGTTTAGGTTTTAGGGCTGCCAAATTTGACGTTCAGCCCTAAACCCTGAATGCCCAAGAACATGGCAACATATAACCCATTCCTCAAATCCGTCTTGTTGCTCCAGTACCCTAAGGGTCCAAGGACCCAAATAATAGGGCTTTAGGGTCCAAATACTACAATATCAATGGTATTTGGGCCCTAAAACACTATCATTTGCGTCCTTGGACCCTTAGGGGTATACGCTGGGAGAGTCAACATCGAGTACTGTTGTCTTGGTGGTTGGACCAAGCGAGGCACAATTCCTTGTAAACAAATATTCTACCCCAAAAGAGTATGTAATCTCGCCCTATATTAAGGGCTACGGTTGATGCTGCAACTCCTGCATGCGACGAAGTGCCTTGTACCTTGGAAATTAATGTATTCCAGTTTTTGCGAAGGTCATGCAGAACCTTCGTACCCACTGCTATGGTCTCCCAGGTCAAAATACTACTTAAATGTGCCGCATGCAGGGTCCTAAACGCTCCACAACCCTTTGCATCCCAACATACCTCAACCCTTTGCATCGCAACATACCCCTACCCTGAGCCCTAAACCCTGCACCCTGAGCCCTGAACCCTAAACCCTGAACCCTAAACTCTAAACCCTGAACCCTAAACCCTAAACCCTAAACTCTTTTCTAAACAGGGGCCCAGAATTCTGCTCGAAGCAAGGTCTTGCCTCAGATCCATCCCCTGGTCCCGACGGCGCCAAGGGTGGCAGCACGCCGGACTGCGGCTTGGGCTTGTATTGGGGCTATATTGGGTTTAGGGTTTAGGAAAATTATGTTTTGGAAAGGGTCCATGTACCAAAGAATTAGGTACTTTGGGGTTTTGGGAATTGCAATTATAGTGCCGATGTTGGGTGAGTATATGACTATGGGGTACGTGGACCCTTAGGGATTGGGGTTATATTGGGATAACAGAAAATAATACGGAAACTACTACAATGGGTTAAGGTGTGGCTTTCTGACCTATCCGTGGGGTTTAGGAGGGCGTAGGAGGGTTTAGGAGGGTTAGGGTTGGGGGTTGAGGGTTTAGGGTTTACGAGGGTTGGGGGTGTAGGGTTTAAGGTTGGGGGTCGAGGGTTTAGGGTTTACGAAGGGTGGGGGGTAGGATTTAGGATTGGGGGTTTAGGGATCAGGGTTGGGGGCTTAGGGTTCACGATTTAGGGCTTAAGGCTTAGGGTTCGGGGTTTAGGGCGCACATTAGAAAAGCAAAAAAGACAAAGTATCCAGTGTAGTAGATTAGTACGGCCAAAATGCACCTACGCAGGAAGACTTTCGGGCTTTAAGTGCATCTTATTTAGGAACCTGGACAAGATTTTGGTTTGGGGCTTTCAGTTTTACAGCGTATGGAGCCAGGGCTTTGGGTTTAGAATGTGGGTCTCAGGGGGTTTAGGATTCAGATTCCTTTAAATCGTTACAACGACAAGAAACCCTAGACCCTAAACCCTAACAAACGCATTTTGGGGCGTCCGGCCATACCATGGCAAAAGGATTCATGTAGGCATATGAGTTTAGGATTTAAGGTTTAGGGTTTAGGGTTCCTACATATGGTATCTATTTAACGTAGTGTAGGATTCAGGGTTCAAGTAACGGATAGTTGTATTTAGGGATTATAGGGTTTGGGGCTTAGGGTAGCAGTCCCAGATCTAGCATTTTGGGCTTTGGCTTTAGGATTTAGAGTAGGTATATAAAGTAAGCTTAGTAAGCTTAGGACTTAGGGTGTGCCATAGGGTCTACCGAACATGCGCAAGAGTTCTGCCCTGACGAAACGTGCTGAGGGGATCGTGTCATAGGCAACGTGCTTGGGCACTGAATTGCTTTGTGAAACCTGCGCAGAATTCTTCCTTCATACCAGTGCAACAGTCTCTATAGAGACACATGCCCCACCCCCCACACAGATCCCATATGCGTTCGAATTCCCACAGAGCACCTTTGCCAGATCCACAGCCTCTGATGCACAACTTCTGCATCCGCAAGGCCACCAGCCGAGTCTGCCGAGAGCTTTTTCCATCAATATGTGTGTTTCGTTAGGAGTTGTTCTTCTGACGATCTCCCATGGCCTAGAGCTGTCTCGGTGGACTGTTTAATTTAGACCAGCGGAGCCAGGCAGCAAAATCAAAAGCTCACGTGGCCTCGCCAAGGTAAAGCGTTCAGGCCTTCGAGCACACCGTCACAAATCATCCCTAGACAGTAAACCCTAAAGCTGCTGAGAACATCATGAACCAACCCCAAAACATCATGCAGGCTACGTCTCATGACTGCTGGTTGAGTTCCAGTTGTAGAAACGTAATTGCTGCTACGTATTGATAAGACTTCTGATGGAGAGTCTCAGGGGCATGTTTCATGGGCGTGATGGATGGCTGGGGGAGGCGTAGGTAGATCGCGGTTGAATTGCACCTCCCCACACAGAACGGTGGCAATTACAGCAGATGAGTCCTAAACCCCAACCCCTAAAC
>CAJNIZ010033112.1:124887-148619 GCA_905231905.1 Symbiodinium pilosum | reverse complement strand
GGTTTGGGGTATTAGGGATTTAGGGATTTAGGGTTTAGGGATTTAGGGTTTAGGGATTTAGGGATTTAGGGTTTAGGCATTCGGGTTTAGGGTTTAGCGCTTAGGGTCTAGGGTGATGTAGACCTGTGATCAATAAACCCCCTGCTTGTAAGGGCCTAGTATTTGGATCCCAATTATAATGCCTATTAATGGGAGGGGGGTTATTAATCATGGGTCTACATTAACCCTAAACCCTTCAAATGGGCGCTGTGGGAATTTAGGGCCTAGGGATTTTGAACTCAAGCAAGGGCTGGCGTTGAACTATAGTCTGAACTCCTTAAGTGGGGGATATATAGGAAATTGTATAGGGTTTAGGGTTTAAGGTCTAGACTCCTTAAAGGGGGTTATGTCGGGGAGTATTATAGGGGCTATTAGAGGGATACGAAGGGTTAAGACTGGAGGGCTGCCAAAAAAGTTGGTGAGGGCTTCTCTCTCCCTTTGCGGGAGTTTTGATGTAGGATTTTCTCAACAATGAGGGCCCTTAAGCGGCCATAGAAATACAACAGGATTCTTGGGTCTCTATAGACTAAGGGTTCTTCCTTACCCCTTAACCCTTAACCCTAAACCCTAAACCCTATGGCTTTCAAAAAGGGTCTGCGGTTTGAGGCTCTGAGGATTTTCGTGTATTTTGCATCCAGGCGAGCTCTCTCCCGATCTCCTACCTGAGTAGCGTTTTTTTGTGATTGAACCTAGTAAGATTATATTCCTGATATAAAATACTATACCCCAAAAGGAGGATAGAATCTTACTCTATATTGGGTACCATAGTATCCCCAAATAAAATACTACTTACTTGGAGGTGCAGGTGACTTGCACCACTATATGGGGGTTTCCCAAAATTAGGAGTACCGTTTTGAAGGCCCCCATGAGAAGGACTCTATTATTTTGGTGTCTATGTTGGGGTACCCCTGTTTTGGGAAACTACCATATAGATGCCAGGATTCTTTGACCTGTGGATTTCGGAAATTTAGGGTGGTGTACTTGTAGGTTCTTAAAACTTGGTAAGTACTTCTAACTGGAGTTATATTCTAACCCTACGTATAAGCCCCCCCCTAAATGGCCTTACAGGGGTTACCCTAATGAAGCCCAAACCCTAAACCCTAAGCCTTATGAGTAGGGTTACCCTAAGGCTCAAAAGCGCCCAAAGGCCTAGCATAGTATTGTCTTTGGGCCCAAAAACCTTATCTTATGAGTCCTTAGAGCCTTAGGGTTAGAACCACAGTTATAGAACCTCGTCGGATCTCGAATTGGGCCTGCTCCATGCGGTAGTCGCTCTTCTCAAAGGATCCTAAGTACCTAAATGGTCTGAAGTAAGGTTTCTACGCTAGGAATTGATAGTATGTCTTAGGTTAGTAGCGCCTGTATAGGCACTTAGGTTCCTTTGGGATCGTGGTCTCTTAGTAAGAGTTGGGGCTACCAAAAACTCTTCAAAACCAACGCCACGCCATCCACTACTCCTTATATACACTGCGGATGGATAGGGTCTTGGGTCTAGGGTTTTAGGGAACCTTTCATTAGCTAGGGCCAGCGGAGTTTTGTTAGTCTCAGGACATCGGCTGAGGTTGGTGCAAGAGGGAGGAAATCTTGAACCGCCCTGGATATCCCATAGTCGGAATCACACTACCTGTTGTATTTCAACGGATGCAGGATTTCGTCCGTCCAACGCTATGCTGAACCGTAAACCCTAAACCCCTAATCCCTAAACCTTAAACTCTAAACCCTAAAGTACATCCTATCTGAAGCATTTCTCCGTCACCCGTTTGACTGGCCTCCACGGCGTAAACGCCGATGAAGAGACCTAGAAATTCGCAGGTTTAGGGTTTAGGGTCATCAGTAACCGAGGAATGAAAAGAGGCATCTTGTGTTAATATAAGTTGGTTTCATAAGGAACCAGATTCCATGCCCTAATCCTCAAAGCCTAAACCGTAATCCCTAATCCCTAAACCCTAATCTCTAAACCCTAAACCCTTATCCCTAAACCCCAATCCCTAAATCCTCAACCCTTTCAACCGCAGCATTTAGCGAGGCGGAGAGCTGATTCTTGTCGTACTACAGGGTCACTGCACATACTGCTGATGGATGAAATCTTGCACCACCTTAAGTTCCTAAAGTCCTAGGAATTACAGTAGTGTAGGGCCCCTAGGTGGTGCAAGATTTCATCCATCAACAGTATGGGGGGGTTTCCCAAAAATAGGGGTCCCTTTAAGGGGGCTTATAGGGGCTGTGTAGGGGTATCTAGGGATACAGGGTTTAGGCCTTGGGGGTCCTCTTAAGGGGCCTTATTATAGGGTTTTGGGTTTAGGGGCCAGGGGGTTGAGATTTAGGGTTTAGTGCTGTGTAGAGGTATCTATAGGGATGTATAGGGTTTGGGTATAGGGTTCAGGGTTCTCCCAAAAGTAGGGGTGCCTTTCGAGGGTCCATATAATTTGGGGGTCCACTTTGGGGTCCGCCTATTCAGGGCATGGACTGATCAATGTCCCAAAAGCAAACGACGTGCACTTGTCAACATCTATATCTAGCCCAAAGTATCCTAAGTACCTATATTAGTCGAAAGTAAGGTTTCTATATTGGGAATTGAGAATATGGGCTGAGTTCGTATCCCGTATATAGGTAAAAACCCTAAACCCTGAACCCTAACCCTAAACCCTTAGGATCCTTTCTGTAGGGTCTGAATCATGAAGCCTCGGCATGTGCGCTCAGACTGCTTTGTGAAGTTCACGGGGCCCAGAAGAGTACCGTATTTGGTTGAGGGTTTAGGTGTACTCTTCAGTAACGACTACCCAAACCCCGAAAGTATGCAAAATAATCGCACTAAAATCCCTAAAACAGCCACAAAAAGGCTATGGTTCTACATACTTTTGGGGTCCAGGTAACCCTCGTACTCCAAATAGCCCGATGTAGTTGATATTTGCAGGCTTCAGGCCCACTATTTACAGACTAAACCCTAAACCCTGGGCCCCAAAGGCAAATCCCTTGAACCTCCAAGTAGGCATCAAGGTTACCTGGTTTTGTCTGGGGCCCGGCCTTGGGCTACCCTAAGCCCTACAAGGAGCGTCAGGGGGACTAAGTAAGAATGGAAAACAACAGGGCAAGTAAAACAGTGGGAAATTACAACAGTACTTAGGCTTGCTGTTTACAGGTCGATTCCCTAAACCACTAGCCCCAGGATCGCGTAAAGTAGACCCTACACCGTCAGACCTAAACGCCTAAACCCTATACATCCCTACACACCCATGATATTTGAAGGAACCTAGTTACCCCATGGTCCCGCAAAGTATATCTTCAGAGCAGCCAAGGCGCGTCTTTTCTGAAGCGGCCGCAGTAAAAAGTGCAGGGCCTGGTTCTGTGGTAGGGGTCTACCTAGACCCCCCATGGTTCCAGGGGGGTTATAGGGTATAGGGTTTAGGGTACGGTGTAGTGTTTAGGGTTTAGGGTATGGGGTTTGGGGTTCATGGCTTACCTAAATCCCCAAGTACTTTCCATGGCCCTAAATATCTACAAATAGGACCTACATAGACTCTATTTGGGGGTACTTGGGGGGTCTAGGTAGAGGCTTAGGGTTGAAGGCATGCGGTTTACATGGTTTAAGGCATACTTAAACGTCCCAAATACCTATAAGAATGACCTGTAACCCCAAATGACAGGGTCTATAATTAAAAGAGCTAAACTCCTAGTATCCCCACCAAGAGCCATAATCCCCTGTATAAACCCCTTTGAGGAGTTTAGACTATGGTTATGGGTACTTGGGTAAGGTGTAGGGTACCAATGTTTCAGCTGTTCATAGACTTGTTCAATCTGGTCTTCGGTATCTGCTTAGAGTATAGTACCACTTAGGGTACTGACTTTGAGGTTTCTGAAATGATGCACCTAGAGATATAGAATATCTTCGGGCTTTCAGTTTAGCGGTTCAGGGTTTGGAGAAGCTTTGGGCTTGCCGTTTAGGGGTTGAGCGCTTGAGCTTCGAAATTCAGGGTTTAGGGTTTGGGTTGAGGAATGTCTTTCAACAACGCGAAACATCCTCCAGCTTTGACGAAATAGAAAAGCGCTTAGGCTGAGTCATGCGTATGCTTGGAGCCACTTGCCGCATATTGCAATGAGGTAGTCGTGATTCTGAAGGTCACACTTCCAGGTCTGCCGGGAAAGTGCATATGGAATTTCGAATGCGTATGCCTTCCCTCATAGCAACACACGACATTACTCCTAAGGGGCCTGACATGTATCGACCAAAATCAATATTCAAGTCAATGTCGCAAATTGGGAATTTCGGTATGTGGGTACCCCTACAGTGGTGCAAGCTTCGCTGAATGAACACTCTGAACCGTTCAACCACAAACGGCGCACCTGTAGGATTGGGGATGCAGTGTCTGAAGCTACAGCAGGGGCACACCCTGAACCCAACCGCGGGGAGCGAGAGGTCTACCTTGGGTAACAGTCTATACTAGGGGTCATACGGTGGATACTAAAAATCCTGCATGACCCCGGGTACCTCATACCTGGGGAATTATGGTTCTATAGTATACTACGGTCATGTGGGGTTTTTTGCATGAACAATATCAAGGGATATATATATATATAATATGTATATCATCCCGCTGTTGCTGGGTGGGGGGCAGTATCTAAAGTCTACCTCGACAAGCCATGACTCCTCCCCATGTCGCGTTTACTGGATGTTTGGGGTGTCCCAAAATTAGGGGTACCTTTGGGGCATCCCACTAATAAGGATTCTCATATTTTGAAGTCTACATTGGTGGTGCGCCTATTTTGGGAAACTACCATTTGCACATCGCCTCAAGGGATAGAATGTTACTACATTTAATGCTAAAGTTCTGCATGACCTGAAAATACTAGAGCACCATAAGTCCCAACATCTTAAAGTAAACCCTTTCACACCCTAAACCCCAAATCCCTAAATCCTAAACCCCAAAGTTAACTAGGATCATGCAGATTTCTACTATCAACCCTTCGCGTAGTTCCCTAGGCCCTAAGCCTTGAACCCTTCCCCTAAACCCTCTTCCCCATGTCCCTACACCCTTTAAGGTTAGGGTTTAGGGTTATAGTCCCCCTTAAGTAGATAGAATATGGGGGTATATGGAGATCTTAGTATAATATACCCAAAGCCATATTCTATCTACTTAAGGGGGACTATACCCCTGACCCTACACGCTTAGAATTAAACCCTAAGCCCCAATTGAGCCATAGTCTAAACTCCTAAGATCCACCTTCATACCCCCTATAACAGGGTCCTAAAATAACCCCCTGAAGTTTGAGACTCTAAGCCCTAAACCTTTGACTTTATACTTGGAGGGTCATGGGGACTTAACAACTGGCTTCATAATGGCGATACTTGGAGCTATTGTGTGGCTTATAGGGGTTATGAACCTACTTACTAAGTCTCCATGACCCTCCAAGTAACCCCCTTTAAGGAGTTTAGACTATAGCAGAATCATATAGTCCCTTATATACCCTCAACCCTATAAAATCCCCTACCCTAAACCCTAAACCCTAAACCCTACACCCTTAACATCAATTCGCGCCTCGAAAAATGCCCAGCTCGTCAAACTGGGTTTCGTCATCCAGTGGCGTACACGCGGAGGGCAGCGCCCTGGCTGGCCTGGGTGAGAGTTTAGGGTTTAGGGGCTAGTTTTTAAGGTTTAGGGCTTAGGGATTAGGGTTTAGGGATTAGGGTTTAGGGATTAGGGGTTTAGGGGTTAGGGTTAGGGATTAGGGATTAGGGGTTTAGGGATTAGGGATTAGGGGTTTAGGGATTAGGGTTTAGGGTTTAGGGATTAGGGATTAGGGTTTAGGGTTTGTGAGGTAGGATTTCGGGCGTAGGGGCTTAGGATGTAGGACTCAGGATTCAGGTTGTAGGGTTTAAGGTCTAGGGCCTGGGCTTAGGGACTTGTTGATGGGACCTTCCCCTTTTTGCAGTTGGACAACTTTAGGGTTTGAGGCGTGGGGGTGTTGTTAGGTTTAGGGTGTAGGGTGTAGACTCTGCTTACGGTTCGGGATGTGGGACTTTCATTGCAGGTTTAGCATCGAGGGCTTGTTGAGGGCTGTACAAGGCTTATAGGGCTTTGGGCTTAGGGCCCGTTCAGGGTTCGGGGCGTGGTGCTTTGGATTAGGTTTTGGCTCCGAAAGATAACTCCTCGATAGCCCTGGTGGGGACCCACGTCAACCTTTACAATCTCCATATGGGGTAGTTCCCAAAATTAAGGTCCCATTTTGGTACCCCTGAATATTAGGCGCCTTAAAAAATCATGTACCTAAAAAGGGGCCTTAATTGAGAGAAGGATCTATATAACCCAAGAGTCCGAAGGGTCCCTTGGGTGGGGTCCGGCTCCGCGCAGCAGCTCTGGGTGCTGTTGGGTTGTCCGAGAGAACCAAGGTAACCTTGAAGTGAGGGTTTAGGGTTTAGGGTTTCGGGTTTAGGGTGTAGGGTTAGGGTTGTCACTCCGCCGCGTCCATGTTGCTGTATAGTAACAACTTGAGCTGTAAAATTGCTATGCGGAAACCCGTTCCGGGCCTCAGTATATACTATGTACCTACATGGACGTCCTCTTTACAGCACAGAGTTAGGCTGGACCTTGAGAATTCAGGTTTAGTGCTGACTGCAGTCTGTTTTTTGCTCTTCAGTTATGTGGCAGGTGCTGCTGGGGGCCTAGGGCTAAGGATTGGAGGTTTGGTTGAGGATCCTACTTTAAAGGTGCCATAAACCCTCAACGCTGAAACCCTGGTGCACCCTACGCCCTAAACCCAATAAACCCTAAACCCTACCCCCTAAACCCTACACCCTAAATCACCTAAACCCTACACCCTAAACTCTTAAACCCTAAACCGAACACCCTAAACGCAGGAGTCTTCAACACTCTCAGCCACGGGGCTCAGGGTCCTAGGCTCCTAGGGTTCAAGTACCCAGTCACTGTTCAGTCGGGTTTAGGGTTTCGAGTTAGAGCTAAGATGCCATTTCTGATTTCTGTAGCAAATAACGGGGTCTCCTTATTCTAGGAGCTTAACTTAAGTTGCCATATTACCGGGATATAGAGTAGATACTGGGGCTTCCTTACTAAAAATAACTCAACTTAAGTTCCCATAAGGGTCCAATGACCCAAGTCACGGGGTTTTGGGGCCCAAATACTATAATGTCAATGGTATTTGGGCCCTGGGACCCCATTATTTCAGTCTTTGGACCCTTTAGGGTTCCTTGAAACCCAGTTAAAGGTGCCTGCCTGGGCTTCCATGTCAATTTGGGGGAGGCCCTAAACCCGGAACTAAGGTTTTTGGGTCTAGGGTTTAAGCCCCAAACCTTTACGCTACACCACCCCACTGATAACGTCCGGTAAATGGCGTTCTAAGGTTCACAAGTACGCATACCTAGGGTTCTGTCTCCAGTCAGAAGTAGTGGTTTAGGCTTTAGGGTTTAGGGTGTAGTATGTTTTAATCCCTATATGTCACTGTACATGCCTATGTAGCCCGTTCCATCAGTCTACCTCTTTTGAAGGAACTACACTCCTAAAGCACCATGCGCAGAACTCACCGCTGGGGAGATGGCACCTTTGCTGGATTTTGCACCGAGCTCGTGCCACCTGAGAATGTATCCCTAAGGCTCAAAACAGCCCAAAAGCATAGTATAGTATGGTCTTTGGGCCCAAAAAACTTATATTACGAGTCCTTAGAGCCTCAGGGTATGTAGATTTTGCGGTTTAGGGTTGAGGTGTAGGATTTCGGAGGTTCTTGGTAGATGTGCGTCAACATTCACAGGCGCCCTCCCCCCATAAGAGAGAGTACAATGAGCCTACCCCTAAACCCTAAATCCCCCTTCCCATGGTCCTGTGGTCTTCGTGCCTACAATGTTCATAGAGGGTTTCTATAAGGCTTGTAGAAAGTTGTTTAAAGGGATCATGGACGCAGGTTTAGAAAACATTCACGAGATTTTCCGAGGAGGTTCTAGACGGTTTATGAAGTTCATTTAGGTTTTTGGAGTTGTATACAGGGCTTATAGAGACAGAGGGTTTAAAAAGGTTTTCTCGAATAATATATATATATATATGTATATATATATACATATGCACATTTTACGGTTTGCAGGGAACCTTCATAAAAGGTTCCCTAAGAGTCCAAGGACCCAACTACTAGGGCGCCCAAATACCATTCACATTGTACTGCCCTAAAATCCTATTTCTTGGGTGCTTGGACCCTTAGGGCTATATATAGGTCTAGGGTTTAGGGTTTAGGGTTCAGGGCTTATCCGTAGAGTGACCCCCGTTATCCCCATTCTTCACCTATCCCCATTATTAATTTGCTCACTAAGTCCCCTGACCATCCAAGTAGGGACGCAGCCATGTAGCCCGGCAATACATGCAGCTCTTGGCTTTCCTGCAAACCCCTAAGGGTCCAAGGACCTAAATAATAGGGTTTTAGGGCCCAAATACCATTAACATTATGGTATTTAGGCCCTAAAGCCGTATTATTTAGGTCCTTGGACCCTTAGGGAAGGGGAAATAACTGCACATCCTCGTCATCCGCTTTCCTCCTCATCGCTGAGTTCAATGGTGGAGAAGTTGCGAAGCAATTGGGCCAGGGTTGAAGAAAAGGATATCATGCCCAAGATCACTGGATCACTGGAGAAACGAAGTCAGCTGACATGTCAGGTTGTGGTAGTTTACCTAGACCCCCCCAAGCATCTATAGACCCTAAATATCTGCAAATAGGACCTACATAGACCCTATTTTAGGGTTACGCTCTAGAGTTTAGCGCTTGACGCGGTCATCATCTGAGAGGCTACACTGCAATTGATTTGGGGGAGGGCTGGACACAGCGGCGTCTCATCGTGCTCATACAGCCCTAGGGGTCCAGGTACCCAAATAGTGGGGGAGTATTGGTGGTTTAGGTAGCTCGTTTATAGCATTTGGAATCTAATGCCATACATATTTGTTAGTTTGGACACGAACTAACACCCAAAACCAACCTAAGTGAAACCCTACAAACCCTAAACCCATTGTTGATTTGACAGGTTCTCAGCCTGACCTGTCGAACAATTTCATCTGCAACCTTCACCTTCACTGATGCAATTCTCAGAGAGGCCAGGGCTTGGTTTGGGGCGTAGTGCTTAGGGTTTAGGATTGGCACCCCTCAGAACCTTGGGATCGATAGGTCTAGATTCCGAACGTTCCGCAATCCCAATCAGCCCCCATTGCACCCCAGTTAATTATTCACCTACTTGCCAAGTCCCCCCTGACCCTACACTCTTGCCACAAAAACTATAGTCCCCCCTAAGTAGAAAGAATAGGGCTTTGGGTATGTTATAATAAGATCTCCATAAACCCCATACTCTATCTGCCTGAGAGGGACTACACATACGTACGTAGTCTCCCTGAACCTCCAGGCAGGGAAGCTCTGGATTGCGCAAACATCTTACTGGTGATAAGTGCAGAATGCATTTTAGGGTTTAGGGTTTAGGGTTCAGGGTCTAGACTCCTTCAAGGGGGTTACATAGGGTTTAGGGTTTGAAGTTAGGGTTTATGTAGGGTTACAGGGAGTTATATAGGGTTTAGGATCGGCAGTGTAGGCTGCAGATCATCTAAGGCCAACGAGATCTTTGTCCCACGACTTTGCTGTTGCTGCTGCTGTTTCTGGTGTGTGGGTGGGTGGGTCAGAAATATTCTGCCTCGAGCTTGGACAAAACTTCCCATGGAATAATGACACAAGCATTCTCAAGCGTCCTCAGAAAAATCTTCAAACTCAGGCCATAAGTCCTTAACCCTAAGCCCTGAGGCCCAAACCAGACACTCCAATCCTAACCCCTGAAACCCTAGAACCTACACATAAACAACCCTGAACAGGTGGTTCAAGCTGAGCCCTGCCAATTCTTCAAGCTGAGAGGGTTTTGGGTTCAGGGTGGTCTTTCTTTTTTATGGGACCTTTTGTCATCAGGCAAATCCCTCGGAAATGGGGTTTAGGGTGGTTTAGAGTTTAGGCTTTAGAGTGGCTTGGTGTTGTTTAGCGTCTCCTAACATTAACAACTTCATGTCTTATAGCATACCACAATGGGAACGGTTGAAGGTTTGAGGGCTTTAAGTTTACGGGGGGGGGTACTCCCAAGGTTAGCCTCTCAGCCCAGAGCAGGGACTGGGTGTGCTTACGATGTGCGTTACCTTACTCGAGGTTAGTGGGGAATAGGGAATCTACTGGGAATACATTCCCTTGTTTCCTTCTAACCACCAGCAAGTTTTTGGCGGTTCTAATTCTATGATTAATCTAGGCAGATCTACTAGCCGCCAGGGCATGAATAGCACGCACCAAATCTTAAACCCCAAACCCTAAACCTTAAATCCCTAAACCCTGAACCCTGCCTGACTTGGACCGCTTCCTCGTTCGCGGCATGGCAGGACAGCAGCATTTGGCATCTATCAGGACTGTGTGATTCCAATGGCTGGAGCAATTGTTTACTAAGGGGGTGGGGAGATTTATCCTCAAAGCGGGAGTAAAACTGAGGGTGAGGGGTTTGAGGTTTAGGACAACCGAACCCCTAAACCCTAAACCCTAAAACCCTGCACATCCTCACAAAGTCCTGGGGTTTGTTTTTGCCACAATGGCTTGGCTGCTTGGGTGGACTCAGCCAAAGTAGCTCAGGAAAAGGGAGTTGTGCAGCTTAGGGCAAGGGGGATGGGGATAACATTTCGCAAGCCTGGGCCTTGGAGAGATACATTAATATACTATAAAAATGGAGGACATAACTCCGAAATCCTAGATCCAAAAAGACTATGTGGGGCTCATCGGGCTAAGACCAACTTTGGGTCTGTCACCAGCCTGTGGGGCGCGCGCGGAGGTACGGCGGACAGCGACATCAAACGAAAACAATTGGTTGCATCTTATAAGCAACAAATCTTTTCAAAAGTCTGAGGTACTCATATAGCGGTTGTTACTAGGGGGTGTATGGACTCCATGTTTACGTTTCGCAGAGGGTCTCCCGAGATCCTGAACATCAACTACATATCCAGCGCTAACAACTTTATACAAGGTTTAAAGCCCTACACCCTAAACTCTCAGATCCTCTGTTGTTGAGGGGGCCTCCTGCGCGCTGTTTCTCCCGGCGGGATAGGCGCATGCAGTCTTCAGTGCGGTGCACGAGAATTCGTGAAACAGCTTGAGGGACAATGCATTGTTTGGAAATACACAGCCTGGGCCAGAAATTGCGAAGGCGCCTACAGTTGATACTACACATCTGGCATGACTTAAGTTTACTGTCATATCATACTTCCCAAGGTCAAAGGTCATTAGTCATTAGGGTCATGCAGGTATCTACCGCATCTCGTAAGTCTTACACCATGACCGTACCACGTTATCCGCGGGGTGGGCGGTTCTACTACTAGTGCCCTAAACCTTGGAAATTATGGTATTGCAGTATAATAATCATGTAGGATATTTAGTATCGACAGTAGGAAGAGGCTTTGAACATCTGACGTTTCAGTCATGAGACTGTCCTACACGTTCACAACAGACCTTCAGGAACCTTGGCATAAAAGAGGCCACCCTTTTTGGCATTACCTTGTTTTATGAGGAAGCCACTAAAAATCGGGATCCCCCAAAAACAATGCTTAGAAATGTGGGGATGATTTGGGTAACGTAGAGAGGTCCCTACTAAGGACTCTCCAGGGATTATTCTGGAAGACTCCCTTCTATTGTCATCCATGGTTGCAAAGTGACCCAGATGCAGAACCCGCAATTCTAATCGATACAGAAATAAGTTCGCTGGCAAGACAGTCAGCTCCGGAATGGAAACTTGAAAAGTAGGTTATAGGGACCGTTTTGAAGGGGGCCTAAGGAAATAAAAGCCCATAGGGCTTCGGTTTCAGGCTCTGGGAACTTACTCAGCAAGTAGGCTATGCACGGGGATAGAACCCTAGGGATCCAAATAGCCCAAAGTAGGCAATATTTGCAGACTTTAGGGTTCAATGTTGGTATTCATCTTATACTTGGATCCTGGGTGGAAGTTTTTGCAACTTGCAATGAAATTTGCGGATCCCTGATACTCGCAGGGGAGCCACTTTGGAAAATCTGGCCCTGCACTTAGCTAAGGCGGGGGCTTCCTGGTAACCGGGTAGGCTTAGGGTTTAGGGTTCTACTAGTGAAATATTCGGGTTATATTAGGGGTCAGGGTTTAGGGTTCAGGGTAAACCCTAAACCCAACAGCGGGAGGGACATGTGGGACTTGAGCTAAGGGTCCTTTTGGAGCATCTCACCTGCCATAATTGCCATGTGAGTAGCGTGTTTTTGGTGGTTGAACCTAGTAAGATAATATTCCTTATATAAAGTACTCTACCCAAAGGGAGGATAGAATCTTACTCTATATTCGGTACCATAGCATCCCCAAATCAAATACTACTCATTTCAGGAAGGGTTCTTGACCTCTGCGATGGCCCTGGTAGTTGCCAGCATCCACAATGATTACGAGTCGCAGGCAACAATGCTATTCTGAAGCAACCTGGAACAATGCCAAGGCATGTTTTCAACTTGTACTCTGATAGTTGTCTAAGTATGTTGGCTGCCATACCTGGATGCTCAGGAGGATTTGATCCGTAGGTAAGCAAAAGCGAATAGGTCTAGAGGATCAACGACGAGAAGTCTAGCTGCTACGTCTGCCTGTCTCTCCAAGTAAGAACGCATTCGTTTCTGGCCCTGCTCAGACACGCTGCTTGAGCCTTGGGCAGAAGCCTAGGGTGGAACTGCCGCATCTGTACCTGCATGTTTGAGGCCTTAGGCATGTCTGAAGATTGTGGGTCTGCAACAAGGATTGCAAAATGGCACCGTTTATAACTGCACGCACATCTACCCATGTCAGGTACTTCCTAACACTTTTTAGAAACATGGTTTCGGGCCACTAGACTGGGATGGATAGTCTCTTCAACGCCCTTCATGGATCATGTATGCGAATGACGTGAAGATGCGGGAAAGTGTTTTCAGGGGGTCTAGGTAGGCATTTTACTAACCACTCGTAATCACTAGTGCTTTGAAGAAGACATTCAAGTGAGAAGCAAAGAAAGCGAGAGATGGTAAGCTGCCCGCTCCAAGACACCCTGGCTGTAGACCAATAAGAGGACTTTCGACCTATCCTGAATAATTTCGCAGCAGGATTGACAACAGCAACATTACGTGTACACCGGCTCCTCATGTGGAAGTCCTAAACCCCAAGCCCTTAACACCCTTAAACCCAACAAAACCGTAAGCCCATAGAACTCTTTGTCCCTGGAGCGTCAATCCTCGACAACTCGCCTCTGTATACGCATGTGTATATACATGTAGGCATACCTAGGGTAATGAGGTACCGTTGCAGAGCCCCTGAGATCCTAAGTACCTGTATAGGGGATGTTAACCTAAACCATCTGACGAATTCCTAGTACAGAAGCCCTATTTCAGACCATTTAGGTACTTAGGACCCATTCAAAGGTCCATGGCCCTGACCCGTTTGATGTTTTGCCCTACTTTGGGCAGGAGGGCTCTTGAGAGACTAGCAACCTGGACTTGACAAGGGCTTAGTGTTTAGGAGTTGAGTCAGGGTTAAGGGGTTAGGTTTTGGGTTGAGGGTTTAGGGTTTCGGGGGGTGGAAACATTCAAAGGTCGTATTTCGGTCTCCAGGAATTAAGTTTTGAAGCTTCAGTATCAGGCGGCACGCCTACAAGCCTGACTTCAAAATCACACAAACCTCCCAAGGCCCAAGCCCCAAATTCTACTACCCTACGCCCACATTCCGAAAACTTTTAATTCAAAACCTACTTCCTCACCCAAATATGCGGAAAATGATGCTAAGAGCCAATCCTAACCCAATCCTCAACCCTCAACCCTAAATCCCAAACCCTACATCCTAAACCCTAAACCCTAAAACCCTAAATCCCAAGCCCTACGCCCTAAACCCTAAACCCTAAATCCAAAGCCCTACACCCATGCGAAATCCTGAAACCCCTGCCTGGCCCCGCTCGGTCACTCACTCCGCAGCTTCCTCTCCCTAGACACCAGGACTACTCGGAGGTTTATGGGTTTAGGGTTTACCTAGACCCCAAAAGTATGTAACATAATGGCCTTTATGGCCATTATTTTGGGTTTAGGCTATTATTTCACATATTTTTGTGGCTTAGGTAATGTTATTAGGATGGTACTGCCCCCACCCAGTAACAGTCTATATTATGGGTCCTATTAAGGGCTATATATAACCATATGATGAACATTATCCAACTGTTACTGAGGGGGGCAGTACCCAAGGTTTAGGGTTACTAGGATTATAGGGTTTAGGGTTTTAGGAACTACTGGTAAGCTAGGTCTCCTTAAAGGGCGGTTAGGGGTTCGGGTTTAGGGGACTCAGAAACTACGTATAAACTAGGTCCCTTTAAAAGGTTTAAAAGGAATTATAGGGATATATAATGGTTTAAGGTAGTGGTTTAAGCCTGAGGGTTCATGGGACCTAGTAACTACTGATAACTGGGCTTCTCGCCCTAAATCGCCTTATAGGGGTTCGTAACCAAGCCTATAATACTTCCCGTATGTACCTCCCTATATAATCCCTTTAAGGACTTGGTTCAAGATTGGGGATACAAGATCCTGGGTTTAGGGCTTAGGTTTTAAGATTTGGGCTTTAAGGAGCTGAGCTGCGCTGATGTTAGGCTTCGTAGGTGGTGCACGGACCTCCTCGGTGGGATCCTTCAGGGGATTTCGGGTTAGGGCTTACTGGCTGCAGAGTTTCGAACTTAGGGTCTGTAGGGTCTGCTGGACTCATCATGCAAGTTGCTGACCCCAACACCCTAAACCCTAAAACCCCAAATCCTAACAGCCCTAAGACCCCAAACCCTAACACCCCAAACCCTGCATCCTAATACCCTAGACATCACCCAGCTTCAAAAAATGACTTGTGTTAGGACGGATGAAGCACAATGTTCAGAATTCCGCAGACGGTTGTAGCAGGGTGCGGCATGTTTATGGGTTTGGGGGGCTTGAGGTTTAGGGTTTAGGGCGTAGGCTTGGGCTGTTTTTTTGAAAAAAGAACCACCTTGAGGGTGCAGCTGTCGGCGCAGCATGGACCTTGCAGCTAACCCAGTCAGGCCGTTCAGCTCCGGGCCGTCCATAGACGCCCGAGCTGAGCACCGAAGGCAGTTTGCCGCCCGGTTGGCCTGATGACGGATGCCCCGAATGCATTCGGAGCTGATCGCAGATCGGTTTTCAAAACCTCCAGGTCCAGGTCCCATGTGGTCTGCCACGGAGACCTGCCCAGCAGCTGGCGAGCTGGAATCTGACCCAGCCAGGATAGGGTTGAACTCAGGGAGGCCTGTGCCTGTCTACCGAGACATCGATGCCAACGGGGGCGAGGAGTCAGTCATCGCTTCAGCAAGCACCAGCGGATGGCACCAGAGCCGCTACCCCGCTACAGGCCCGCTGCGGCGCTTGGGTGTACACATCGGGTGGCCTCGTGGTGAAGAGTCTACAGCCAGCAGGCCCTTTGATTAAGTTTCCATAGGCTTTTGGGGGCATGCTGGTTCCAGACGAAGCCACTCATGTTGGTCATCAGAAGCAGCCTATACGTGCTGCAGTCGAAACTCTGACGTTTAGTGGGCTGAACGCCTTGTATCGGACCCTTGAACGGTACATACACAAACCCTAGTAAAAAGACAGACGCAATTACTCACGTGCGTGTTGCATGTTACAAGAACGATGAGGGAATTCAGCATGCTGGTTGCTGCTTGAAACTTACCAGGCGCAATTGGTGGAAAGATGCCGCACAGCATCCAACCATGCTTGTCATGTGGTAGTTTCCCAAAATAAAGGATCCCCAATATATAGACCCCAATACACGAGAATGCTTTTAATTTGTTAGTTTTCTCGTCCTTCGGGGACTGGTTGAAATGATATGCTTCCGGCCAACAGGTACCCCTAATTTTGGGAAACCCTAATCCCTAAACCCTACACATCTCTATATGGCCACTATAACCCCTTTAAAAATACCCCTAAGATTGGAAAACCCCCCCCAATGTGACAATGTGGAGAGCTTGGGAAACAGTTCCGCTCAGGCTCCCCAGGGCCCTAAACTTCAGAAATTGGCCCGCACAGTACTTGGTTTAGGGTTTAGGGCCTGAGTAATTAGGAATATCACTTTGAAGTCCACTTGAGGTACCCGATACTCCAGGTATATTCGGAAACTGGAACTACAATGACTACACTAGTTGCTTGAAAAAACATAAGACTTAGTATCTACTTAAAGCTCGGCTTATCAACGTACCTATGATCCCCCTAAATGGATTTTTTTGGGCGCTACCCCAATTCTAGCCCCAGTTCTGCGTAGTTGCTAAGCCCACAAGACTCCAGGTCCTACCCTCTTTTTAGATTTAAGTATCCACTATTCGTAGCCATATGACGCCAAGTAAGGGTACTAGGAGGGTCCTGGCATTTAGATATCCCAGACAAAAGCTTTCAGCTCGGGGGACATTGCTCTGGGCACTGTATCTGTGGCCGGCTGTTGGAGCTTTGAGCAGATATTGCAGTTGAGGAAAGTTGAGGGTGCAATGCCTTCCCCCTAGTATTATACACCCACCCCACACCCGTTTTTATTTAATACTCCCTTTTGTGGTATATTATAGTATATTCGGAATATTTAATACTAGGGGGTGTAATATTACGGGGAGGCGATCATGGTGTGAGCTCTCGAGGCTGGGGTTTTTGGAGTTTTGGCAATTGGGGGGTTGGAGATGGTGGCTTGGGAGCGTTAAGGGACGAACCCTCAACCCTAAACCCTGATTCCTAAACCCTAAACGCTAATCCCTAAACCCTAGGGCCCTGGAGATTGAAAGGCTTCAAGGGTGTGACGGCCGACGGGTGTAGGGTGTACGGCTTAGGATCCAAAACACGGAACCTCCCAATCACATAAGTTTGACAATGTAGCAATGAGGTCTTCGTTTGGAGCTTCGATTTGCTGGATCCTTTAGGGGGTCTGTTGTTTTTTGATTTCTGGTTCACGTCTCAAGCTCTCGAAGCCTTGGGGTCCAAATAGGCAGTTCTGCATATCCCGAATGACAACAACCCCTAAGTCGAAAACCCTAAGTCCCCAAAACCGAAGGCCCTAAACCCCTGAAACCCCAAACCCCCAACCTCTGAACCCCAAAAGCCCGAGACCTAATGAATCAGATATAATATTCTACATTCATTAACTTAAGCCTGAACCACTAAAGCCCCTAAGCCCTGAACCCTACCCTGAGGGTTCCAAGGACTCAAACAATAGGGTTTTAGGGTCCAAATAACACAATATGAATGGTATTTGGGCCCTAAAGCCCGATTATTTGGGTCCTTGGACCCTCAGGACTAAACACCCAGAGTAGAAAGCGTAGCAAACCTCGTCGTCATCGTCCCCCGTTAGCAGCTCACCATCGAGAGTGGCGATCCGAGGGAGGTGCTCCAGAACCTAACAGGCCCTAAGGGTTAGGTTTTGGGGTTTAGGGTTTAGTGTAGGTACCCAAAGAGCGTCCGTTTAAAAGGGTTTATGGGGATATAGAGGGATGCAAAGGAAGGGGAACAATAAATAAATACATCCGTGCACCAACATTTTGGGATCTAGAAAGTTTGGCAATCACAGGGGTATATCCTACTCCTCACACCGTGGGGCCATAAAGTGCTGGTTATGGTGATTTTCATATCAACAGTAGCGCTACAGGATGCTAAAGCTCATTTTCTTCGTGATTAGATGTGCGTAGTAGGGAATTACCCAGGCTTTAGGTGGAGCCCCCACCCTGTAATAGTGACTATAAGGAATAATAAGGACTATAGTAAGGTTCTACTATATGCCCACTATACCACTATTACAAGATGGGGGGTCTTCCTTACCCTAAACTCTAAACCCTAAACCCCAAAACCCTAAACCCCTAAACCCTAAACCCTAAACTCCTAAACCCTAAACCAGACCCCTAAAGGATCCAGAAACATGGATCCTCCCACTTCCATAGTAATCGGGGGTGGGCGCTGCAGGTTGAGGCTGGTTTAGGATTTACGTAGGGTTTAGGGTTAAGGGTTTAGGGTTTAGGGTTTAGGATTTAGGGTTTGGGGTTTAGGATTAAGGTTTAGGATTGGGCTTTAGGATCCACTTGGACCTTATTTGGGAGTGGGGGTTTTGATGTGGGGGGTGGTGTAGGATCTCATGTGGAATTCAACTTGTGCGCGCATCTGCGCCTTTATCTGCTCCGTAACCCTCCAACAAGGATTTTGTTTTGTATTGGAGGTAGTTCTACGTACAATAAGCATGAATGAAATGTGATGTTCAGGACATCCCTGCACTGCGAGTGTCCTTAACCCAAAGCTGCCTAAACCCCAAACCCTAAACCCTGAATGCAAGACAGCTTCAGGTATGGGCACATGTAACAGTTCAAGACTTGATTCTGTGCCAACATTTAGCCGCCCAACAGGACCAAAGATAGACCACTATATGGAGAGTTGCCAAAAAGCATGGTTCCCTGTTCAAGTTTAAATTTGGGCACGCCAAATATTAGGTAGCCATGCCACGAGCTCATATTTTCTACAAACATGTATACCTTATTGGTAGATCCATCCCTACATCCAAAACCCAAAACGCTGACTCTGCGCTGGAACTATCCCCAAAATTAACTTCAGATCTTTATTGGTGGTGTTAAGGGAAGCAAAACCTCAAACCGCAAACCTGGGCCGTGTGGCTAAGTTTTTATGTTTCAGGGCTTACCTAGAGTAACCTATCTACCAAGAAAAAAAGGGATGTGTACCTGATAGTTTGGTATCTGTACCTTTTTGTTTGAAGGGTCTCAGGTTAGTCTTGGCAGGGTTTAGGGTGCAGGGCATGCCAAATCCCCGAAACTCCAGACAATGCAAGGGTTTAGGGTCTAGGGTTGTTTAGGGCTAGGGATTTCGGGTTGAGGATTTAGGGTTTTGAGCTTTAGGGTTAAGGATTTGGGGTTTCGGTTTTAAGTTTTTAAGGTTTTGCGCAAAAGGCCTTCGGACGTGCTTGCTTCTTGGTGAGACCTGGGCGTGCTGGTTGCGGAGCGGATGGCTTATGAGGTGCTAAAAGCTGAGGGTTGCAGGTTTAGGGTTTAGGGTTTAGACCTAAACCTTCCAAATGCCCCCACTGAGCCTGGGACCCTTAGATTCTTGGAATACAGTCTATCAGAACTGTCATCTGGAGGTCTTAGATAATTTTGAGGGTTCTGGACTTCTGTGTCGTAGGATCCATGAAGAGCCTATACAGGTCAGGGTCGTTCAGTTTTTTCATGACGCTACATGACAGGACCCCGGAACCCTAACCCCAAACCCTAAACCCTGAACTCTAAACCCTAAACTCTGAACCAGGTTGCGGAGGGGCAGGATTTCCCCGGGGCTGGCAGCGTGGGTACCAAGGGTTCAGGATTGAGGGTTTACGGAAAGGGCACCAAACTAGCAAAGACAATCTCAATGGGTTTGCTCAAAGGGTCCAAGGACCCAAATAATAGGGTTTTAGGTGCCGAATACTATACTATGAATGGTATTTGGGCCTAAAACCCTACTGTTTAGGTCCTTGGACCCTTATATAGTCCCCATAGATCCCTATATATCCTCCTATAACCCTTTAAAGGAACCCTATTATTTAGGTCCTTGGACCCTTAAGGTTGGGTACGTTGAAACTTCATCTTTTTGGTACGCGGACCCCCAAAGAAAGAAGGAATCCTACACCTGTTGGGCCAGGGTCTAGGGTTTAGGGTTTTCGGGTTTAGGGTTTGGGCTTACTTAAACCGTCCTTCTTGGGACTGTCACAGCGATCATGTTTCAGTTGTTTCCTTGGGCGTAGTAATGAGCAATCAGTACCTTGAAGGTTTATGGGAATTACAAAGTACTGTGCTTGCAGCTGGGCTGTTACCCCTGCTTATGGCCTTATAGCAGTTAAGTAGGGTTACCAGCTATACGGTGTTACTAGCCATGGGCGTCCAAGAACACTCAGCGACTCATATGAGAAGCCCTGCACCCTACACCCTAATTACTCATGAAGTCGGAATACTCAATGGGTCCAGGTATATAGCTAAATCGTATAGACTTAATGTCGAAAAGGGATTCCGCATACTAGGGTTTGGGGCTTTTGGGCCCGCATGTATGCTATTCATGTACATGGCCCCTCTGGGTTGCATCTCCATCCCGGCAAAGACCATGCATGCATTAGGGTTTAGGATTTGGTGCTTCGACCTAACCTGATCTAGAAGGTTGTTGCGTTATCGTCGGCTTTGGGGTCACTGTCGGCTTTGGGGTCACTGTTTTATGTGGCCCCTTATACATAGAGTACACCAAAAAAGGCGTATCATCGCGACAGCTCACCATATCTCAGAAGCCCTGCAAAAACTTTCCTTTGCCCAGCTTGGACCCTACCCCAACGTGCATCCGCCTGTCAAGTAGTGGTAATTCAATGGGGAGTTGGGGAGTGGATGTTTGTTAAGGTCCCTATGCAACTTTCTGACTACTCAAAATGGGCTTATAGCCCTACTGACAATCCCCCCAAGTGGCCTCGCAGGGGTTACCCCACTTTATAACCCCAAATATATGCCGTTATTCTGAGCCCTTTGAACCTTCAAGTGCACCCTAAACCACCCTTCCCTTAGACTCTAGGGATAAAACCCTAAACCCTACACCCTCAACCCCTAAACCCTAAACCCCTAAACCCTTAACCCCTAAACCCTTAACCCCTAAACCGCTACACCCTAAACCCCTCGGAGGAAAAACCCTAAACCCTGAACCCTTCATAGAGCCACCAGTACCTTTAAGGTCCCCTGCCTTCGTAGATCGGATTTCCGTAGAAAAGGACATTTGTGAGGTCCTGTGAGGCTCTTGGGCTTCAAAGGTGTACCTATCCCTAAGCGGTTTAGGGTTTAGGGTTTAGGGCGCAAAAAAAAGGTTTAGGGGTATCCCTACCTAGGGGCCTCCTACGTAGTTTCTTTTGGGGTTTTTGGTACTATCCCAAAAATACATAGGAGGGTCTGGGTAACCCCTAAACCCTAAACCCTGAGCCCAAAAGCTCAAACCCTATGGTTTAGGGTTCAGGGATAGACCTGCCAATGTGAGGGTTCAGGGTTTAGTTAGTGCCTAGACCTGCCAAACTGGGTTTGGGGCTTTGCACCTCAAATGCCCACAGGAATGACCAATTATGCTCTGTTGTACAGGCTGGGACTATGGGTCTTTGCCAGGTAAACCCTAAACACTTAACCAGGTAGATCCCTAAGCCCTACACTGCATTTTGAAGGTTAGGGTTTGGGTTTTCGGGCAGGGTATAGAATTGAGGCTGGTGATGTTGCACATCTCATGTGGTTGCACATGCAACAGGTCAATTGGATAGGGGTTCAGGGTTACCCTAAACCCTAAACCCTAATGTTGCCTCCTTTGAAGTCGAGCAGAACACTTGCAACAAAAATCCAACCTACACTCCTGGAAACTAACCTGGAAACCCAAAAGGGGTTCTATAAAGACTACAGTCCCTCTAAAATGGGGCTATATGGGTTTCCATGTTAATTTCGGGGAGTGTACTGCTGCTAAACCCCAAGCCGTAACCCAAAACGATGAAGCCTAGGCCTAAATTCCAAACCCTGCATGCAGAACACAAGCCTAAACCCTAAACTTCTCCATAATAATACTAATACTAATAATACTAACAATATTAATAGTAATAATATTAATAATATTAATATACAAATTTATAATATTAATAATATCAATATTAATAATGGTCACAATAATCCCATGAATCTTTTCATCTCCATTTCTACCTGTCCTCCTTCGCCTGCCTAGCTTGCCCCTACTTCGTCCAGCCATGGCCTGAACCCTGAAAACCAAACCTTCAATCGCGCCATATAAACCGTAAAGCCAACTCAACACCTAAACCGCAACTTAAGCGGACACCCTGAGCCCTAAACCCCTCAAACAATGAGCTCTAGAAACCTACACCCTATAAACCTTCGAGCACAATACGCCCCACTCCTGGTTTGCCTGCAGCTTGTCTAACTCGGGCCAATCCTGTCAGCAAGAATCCCTATGGCTCCAAGTACCTAATAATCATATGAGCTATAGTCCAAGCCCCTGAACAACCTCTAGGAGTTTAGACTATGACTGATGTCATATACCTCCCCGAAATAACCTGTACTATAACTACTCGCGCGCCAAACCCAGGTATCTAATCGTTGGGTACGTGGACCCTTAGAGAATAGGGTTGTGAGGCGTGGGGCTTAGGGCTTCAAGTTGGGCTTAGGGTTTAAGGTCTATGTTTAGGGTCTAGGGCTTAGGATCTAGGAGTTCCATAAGGTGACGGGCAGACACTTGAAGCACGCCTTTGTATCCAACATGTTTCTGTCTTTACATGACTTTGGGCATATTATAGCAAGATCCTCATATACCCCATATTCTATCTACTGAAGGGGGACTACACCCTCGGAGCAAGGGTCCAACAGCAAAGTTGTTTATCGTAAGCTAAAGCCTAAACCCCCTTGTTTTTCGCAAGGACCAAGCCCCAGACTGGGTGCCTGTAGGTTTGGCTAGGAGAGAACCTCCGCCATAACCCCTTAAACTTTGCCGCCGTGGTACTAATCTAATTACTACGAACATGAAACTCTGAGATACGTTTCCCCTTGCGAACGCTAAATCTTAAGCCCGCCCTTAACTACGAATGCGCAGGGGCTTCGAAGACTCAGGGGTTAGTCAAAGGGTCCATGTAGCCCCTTTGGGCACGAAGTGTTTTTCCCTGTGTGCATGGACCCTTTGTGCCATCGCTTTTTGGCGAGGAAACCTTCACTTTTTGCGAAAAGCACCATCCGAGGTGTTCGGGCTTCTGCTTGCAGACTGGGCCGCATGCTGACCTATTTGCGAAAGGACTAGCAAATGCTATGGTCTTCCTAAAACGCCATATTAAGACCTTCAGCCTTCTACATCCATTACACCTTGCTGTTCACAGCATATCAAAACCCTAAATCCCAAAAACCCTTTACCTAGGTTGAGCTATCTGGATGCCAACAAAAGCTTTCAATATCTAACCCTAAGGGTCCAAGGACCCAAATAATAGAGCTTTAGGGCCCAAATACTACAATATCAATGGTATTTGGGCCCTAAAACCCTATTATTTGGGTCCTTGGACCCTTAGGGTACCCGCAATAAGGCAGGGCCATCCCTCACCCTGTACCCCCCAAATTCTGGCAATCGAGCCACGTGGTTGAGGGTCTAGTGTTTAGGTGTTAGGGTTTATGGTTTATAGGGCTTAAGGTCTAGGATTTAGGGTTTAGGGTTTCGTGTTTAGGGTGCAACCACACATTCGCGCGCTTGAAAATGCCACGCGCACAACAAGACACGTGAAAGAAGAAAGCAACACCAGGCAGCTCCCCTAAACCCCTAACCCTGAACCCCTGTAAACCCTTACCCCCTAGACCCCTGTACCCTAAACTCTTACCCCCCTAAACCCCGGAACCCTAAATTCCTTCAAACCCAGAACGTCAGGCCACGGAGCCTCTACCAAGCCATACCCTGATGCACCTCACCCTTCTTGCTTCGCTTAAATTGGGGTTTGGGCTTTAGGGTGTAGGGGTTTAGGCTTTAGGGTTCAGGGGTTTAGGGTTTGGGGTTTAGGATTTGGGGGTTTGGGGTTTAGGGTTTGGGGTTTAGGGTTTGGGGTCCCATATTCAGGGTACATGGAGAGTAGATTGGGG
>CAJNIZ010033112.1:114172-124787 GCA_905231905.1 Symbiodinium pilosum | reverse complement strand
CGCACACACCCACACACACACACACACACACACACACACACACACACACACACACACACACACACTCTCAGGGCCCACAAGGGGTGCCAAATATCTACTTCAGGGGCCAAGTATATGTCGTATAGCTACTTTTGATTCTCCATTGTTGGTATAACACCCCTAAGCCCCTAAATCCTACACAACCTTTATAGAACTATATAAACCCTATAATGGACCCGTTGGGCAATAGGACCCTAAACCCTAAACCCGAAACCGTCCACTCAAGCCTTGATCTTGTTGTTCGAGATGAACAGGGTCGTCAGTTTTACCTTACTGCTGGTTGGTAGGCTGTTTGGATTTATAGAGGGCATGTAGGGTTATACACCTATCAATATAGGGTGACCGAATAAAGAACGTGGAGCCTACTACATTTTTCAGGGTGTAGGGTCGTCACAAAACCCGAAGGGTCCAAAGCAATTTCAATGGAGAAAGCATTGCTCTGCAAAGGTATCACCCTTGTGGTTACGGTTTATAGTCTCCCTTAAGTAGATAGAATATGGGGTATATGGGATCTTATTATAGTATACCCAAAGCCATATTGTATCTACTTAAGCGGGACTGTAGGGTTTGGGGTTTGGGGTTGGTGTTTAGGGTTTAGTACCACCCCTGCAAATTCCTAGGATCCTTTGGAGCAGGGCCAACTGCAGGTCAAGTCTTATGCTCTACTTGCTGGGATTTAGTAACCCTAAGGGTCCAAGGACCCAAATAATCGGGCGTTAGGGACCAAATCCTATAGCATGAATGGTATTTGGGCCCTGAAGCCCTACTATTTAGGTCCTTGGACCCTTAGGGTAAGGAATAAGGGATTACATAGGCATTACGTGGAAATGAGGGAATGTCTTGTATGGGGAGTATTCAGGTTTATATATATATATAAGAGAGAATCTATTATATAGGGATTTTCTAGGGATGATATTCTCTGATTCCCTACCACCCACCATTCGGTATACAGAAGGTAGTGGGAGGGGTTTGGTGCTGGCATGGGAACTGCTGTGCTGCGCATCAGGGAAAGCCTTGGATGTGAGCTTAGAACTTATAGCCCCCTTATGTAAGTAGATAGAATATGGCCTTGGGCATATTATAATAAGATCCCCATATACCCCATATTGTATCTGCTTAAGGGTGACTACAGAGTTTAAGGTTTATCTATCGAACGGTCAGGGGTCCAAAGATCCGGGTTGAGCCATAGAGTCCCTAAACCCTATACCCTAAACCGAGCCAAACCTTGTCAGGGGTTTTGCGTGGTAGTGTCCCGTAGTGCTGGGGCGCCAATTCAGCAAGATGGCGTTGTCTTGTGCGAAGGACCCTCAAAAGAGGGGCTGTCCAAACCCTAGACCCTGACCTTACACTCTAAAATCCTCAATTCTAAACCCTAAACCCTCAAGCAACCCTAAACTGCCAGACGCACGTGCTGAAACCTGGCAAGCATGTCGGTGTCCACTGAAACCGAGATACTCAAAGGAGTACGAAGTGATTATGGCTGTCGTGTTTAACACAAAGGAAAATAAGTACGTGTATACAGGTGATACTAACCAAGACCATAGTACTAATCCCTAGTATAGAAACCCGATTTTCGACCATATATAGAGACCTTCAACGCTATAACCTAAACTGGGACAATTCTGGGAAGGTCCCAGATGGAGATTGACGGCTTCGGCGCCTCAAAAAGAATTCTCTTCCCATTCCGTAGCGCTAAGGGTCCAAGTACTTAATAATTAGGTACTTTGGATTTTTGGTAATTAATAGTAATTGTAGTACAGGTTTTGGGTAAGTCTTTGATTATTGGGTACTTGGACCCTTAGGGTAGGTTCCCCCATACAGCAACACTCCGTATAAAACTTTGCGATGGCCCCAAAAGAGCCACCGTTGCCCCTAGGAGATATGTTTCGCATACTCCGCGCAAATCTCCAGACACCAACCCTGACAGCGTAAAAGCCAGGCAGGAACAGCATAAGCACCAGTGCTCTAAATTGAAGAAAAACGACGACACTACTCGATGTTATCTGGTACAAAATTGGGCTTTGCCCGACCTATTCCGAGCACTTGATTTATGAAAGGAGCCATATTAAAAGAAATTAGGCTCCAAAGACTACGTTCAATGAAGTTGTCGTATGGGAAAAGGGACCACATTTAAAGACTTTTTGTGGGGGAACCCATCCTGATAATATAGATTGAATACATTCCTGTACACTTTTTGAGTAGTAGAGGTCCAAGAGTCCCAACGACACAGGAATGATTTTTCGGATTCTTATTAGGGCTTCAATACATTCCTATTCACTTTTTAATAGAGGTCCAGGAGCCCCAATGACAGAAGAACCATTTTTCTTTAATCTGGCGCCCTTCATTCTTTATTCTGGCGCGAGGGGGGCAGGGTCGCCCCAAATTCATCAGGTGCTCGGATGACAAACGAACGCTCTCAAAACCCCGAACCCTGAACCCTAAACACTGCAGGATACAGCATCTCCATTTTTGTTTCCACTTGCAACGTGTTCCTAAACCCTTCGGAAAAATTCCAAGTACAATATAACCCCAACATGGACCAGGTTTTTCCTCCCCACCAGACTGAGAATCATATTGACTTGGGGGCGGGAAAGGCTCCCTCTGTTACCACCATGCTTAGGGATGTTTTTGGGGAGCCCCCAACATGCCTAAAGTCCTAGCTGATCACCCTTGGTGAAAGTACACACCCCCCTGCTCCCCCCTCTCCCCCCCAAAAAAAAGAAGTGTACCCCTAATTCTGAGGCAGTCCCGTTGACGGAAAAAAACAACAGCCAAGGTGCGCATGGCGCCAGGCCGTCGAGGGCTGAAATCTGGTTGTAGGAGATCCAGAGCTCCCTGATATTTACACTTCGAAGGGTTTAGAGTTTGGGCTTCAGGGATCAGGGCTTAGGGAATAGAGTTTAGGGTTTCGGGATAAGGGCTTAGGGAGTAGAGTTTAGAGTTTAGGGATAAGTGGGTAGGGTTTAGGGAGGATTCTAGGTTAAGGTATGACGCTTCAAAGTGCGCTGTGATATTGAGCAGTAATTTTCCTCAAGGATACTCTTCTACGTTTAGTGGGACTTGTATTCATAGACTCATGTTCAAGGCTGTATGGTTTTCCGTGTAAAACATTATATAAATCTGCAACTTATCTTGAGGCCCGAATACTATTAGGTTTAGGGTATGGGGTTATACCCTGAATTGTGGTTGGAACCCGAAGCCGCAATATTTGGGTCCTTTGACCTCTAGGGTCCTAGTCTTCCTATATAAGCGCCTTATGTAAGCCTGTTTTGAGGGGCACTTGCATTGCAATTCCTTCATGTTTTTGGGTAGTTGAATCACGTAGGGCTTTAGAACTTCAAAAAACATCCACAAAAGCAAGTGCAATCCTTCTCTCTACTGGAGTACGTTGTATGCATATATTGACCTGACCCGAACACTCCATAACTCTACGGTCCATGGAGGAGCTCTTTCATCAACTAGGATCCCCTATGTTGCCGTAATGCCTGGGGTGTACCCAGACCTTTAAAATGGTAAAGATACTAAACTTTTGGGTACGAAATCCCTTTTCTCTAGGTATATAGATTACTCTACACCCCATACTCTTCACCCAAAATCCTTAAACCCTGAACCCTAAATCCTAATCCCTAAAGCCTAGGCTACTTAGCAATTCTGTTGGACACTGAGCTCGAGGCTTCAAAGTAGAGCCGATCTCTTCAAGTCCTTGATAACGCTTCCCCCAAATAGGGGCTCAGGGTTAAGGGTTTAGGGGCTTACTTGGAGGGTCAAGGGGACTTAGTAAGTAGGTTAATAACGGGGATAAATGGGCTTACTATATGGGTTATAGGGGTTATTAACCCACTTACTAAGTCTCCCCGACCCTCCAAGTAGGGCTTATGGTTAAGGGTTGAGGGGTTGAACAGCTGATGTCAAATGACCCCTACATGTCCCTGTACCTTCCAAATTATGCATTCAACAAATTATTCCTAGATCCCTACATTTCCTTTCGACACTCCTGCATACTCGCCGAGGCTGGTCTAGCTTCAAGGCGTTTGAAACCAACTAAAATCCCTCTCCCCTGTTCACCGGCCACGTCTTCCCCCCCTGTCCAGTGATGGGCGGCCCAGTCACGCCCCACCGTCAAAAATGAAATTCAAAACAGGTAAGCAAACCTGCTGACCTTGTACCGGCTTTTCAACCAGGATCTTCGTTGTTTAGAGTCTTGCCCAAAGGGTCCATGTAGGTATATGGTATATACTTAGGGCCCAAAGAAGTTCCCATATTCCTACTTTGAAGCCCAAGTATATACCATATAACTACATGGACCCTTTGGGTTGGGTACAAGGTTTAGGGTTTAGGGTTCGCGCTTTAGGGCAGAAGCTCAGGAGTTGGAGGTTTACCACACCAGATTCCCTTGCTTTCCTCTGCGGACTTAGGGTATGTATACCTTCAGGGCCAACCATGACTGAAAACTACCACCAGAACACTCAATCTCCAACATTTCTCAGTAGGTGGACCCCCCACCTAGTAGTAGTCACTATACTTACGGGACACTGGTGATTATATCAGGGTCCTCTCATATTCCTATTATACCGCTATTTCAGGGTGGGGGGTCCACCTGAAATGCTCATCTGGTAGCTCCCATAAACGTGAAATCAGCTGTCAGGGCACCTGCTGACAGAATGAGTTCACGGGTTTAGGGTTTAGGGGTTTGGGTTTAGGGGTGTAGGGTTTAGGGTTTAGGGTTTAGGGGTTTAGGGTTTAGCGCTTTAGGGTTCAGGGTTTAGGGGTTTAGGGTTTAGGGGATAGGCTCACCATGGCTGCGAGTTGTTTTGCGACGTGGCGTGTAGGAAAACAGGTCAAGACCTCACCACTGAAACCTGAAACCCTCAACTCTGAACCCTCAACTCTAAACCCTATCCCCTAAACCCTAAACCCCTATCCCCTAAACCTCTATCCCCTAAACCCCTAAACCCCTAAACCCTAACCCTGAACCCTAAACCCTGAACCCTAGACCCTAAACCCTACACCCTAAACTCTAAACCCTAAATCCTAGACCCTAAACCCTATCCCCTAAACCCCCTTAAACCTGTCAGGGTCCTGAGATCTTCTTGATCAAGTTCCGACCGAGAGACAGCACCTGCTTGGGCTGTCATCTTGCATTAGTTACTTGGAGGGTCAGGGGGACTTAGTAGGATAGGGTTTAGGGTTTAGGATTTGGGGTGTAGGGTCAGGGGTACTTAGTATTTCCAACCTGCTTGCTAAGCCCCCCTGACGCTCCAAGTAAGGCTTGGAAAGTTGTTGGGGTTTGGGGTTTAGGGTCTTGGGCTTGGGGTTTGGGTTTCATGGGGATTCTGACCTGCGCACTGTTTTTCGGGACCTCATAGGCAATTGTGAAGTCTAGTGGCCTTTCCTGCTTGGGGTCTTGTGCACAGTAGGCCGCCTTGACAACGGACTGCAGCTACAGAATTCTGAGGATCCAAAAAGCCCAAAGTAGGTACTACTTATAGACTTTAGGGCCTTAAGCAAGCACGACTTTTAGACTTTAGGGCCCATCATAGGCCCTACTCCTAGACTTCACGGCCTCAAACAAACATTGTGTGTAGACTCGGATTGCCAGGGTTTAGGAAACTCCATTTTGGAACGGTGGTTGTGTTTCGGGCAAAGGGTCCCCCATCCTGCCTCGATGTTCTTCAGGGCTGGAAGAGAAATCATCTTGTCGATGCAGTTGGTGGAGAGCGCTAGGTGCCTTGAACGCAAAGCAACAACTCTACAAACCTTAAACTTACTGGTTCGTAATAGATAATAAGGGAGTATATGGTAGTTTCCCAAAATCAGGGAACCCCAATATAGACCCCAAAATACTATAGTCCTTGTTATTGCTACCCCGCAATATGGTACCCCTAATTTTGGGAAACCCCCTTATTCCCCGTGTCAAATAGTCCCTTATTCCCTACTGAGCCCCATTAAGTCATCCCTAAGCCCCGAAACCCAAACCTTGAAAGCACGCCTCCCTCATAAATGAACCCCGACCCAGACCCCGAAAGGATCCAAAGGGCTATAGGGTTCCCAATAACCACAGAGATTCTAAAATGTATAGGTGAGGTCTTTTTGAGGTTCCATGTCTTGGTCCTTGAGGGGGTCTGGGAAACCCGAAAGCATGCGACAGTGGCTTCCTGGCTCTACAAAGAGCGCTCTGGGATGTTTTTTTGCCAAGCCCAGCCGAATCGACCACTTTAGAGGGGGATTGTAGCCGAAAACCCTAGACCCTTACTGTATACGTATGTAATGAGATAGTTTGGGAAGCAAGCTCTTGAAATCTCTTGGAGCGCAGCGTTGGCAAAGAGACATCGTGATGCAGATGGATCTACAGGTCTTCAGAAGAGGTTGTTCTAAAGGCCCTTGTAAAGGAGGGATTATTGCGATTGCACTTCCTGCAAAGGGAATCCTAACCAAATACCATACGGGTCCAATTACCTCATGTTTATGTGCTTCCCCACAGACTACACTGCAAGTACCGTCACCCAAATCTCAAGTACGTAATTAGACGTTAGGTGGACGCCCCACCCTGTAATAGTGTTATAATAGGAATATAAGAGTACCCTGATATGATTCTTAGTATCCCTTATAGCCACTATTAAAGCGTGGGGGGTCCACCTAAATTAGACTCTAAAAGAAGGACCCCTAACTGTTGGAAACGCTGCTACAATTCCTTTAGGCCCGTGGCGAAGCCCATACAGTAGTGGCAAAGAGTCGGAACATAAACAGTGGACTAGTTATGTTTCCTCTTCTGAGGTCTTTGGGTATTCTACTAGGGTCATGCAGGATATTTCATGCAGGAATGTTATTTTTCTCCGAGTGGATAATGAGCAGCACAGCGACAATGTTCTCGCCATACTCAGCCGCGCTCATATCCAGCTCTTCCCAAAACTCAGCCCTAAACCCGAACGCCTTAAACCCCTTAAACCCTTAAACCCTTAAACCCCTAACCTCTAAACCCCTAGAAACCTAAACCCCAAAACCCTAAACCAGTAATGACTTCCTTGAGCCGGTCACAATCCTTTCCAAAACTCAATGGCTTTGCTAAGGTCTCATTGAGGGTCCAAGGACCCAAATAATAGGGGTTGCAGGGCCCAAATACGATGAAATGGGATTTGGGCCCTAAAGCCTTACTATTTGGGTCCTTGGACCCTTATATAGTCCCCATATATCCTTATATATCCCCCTATAAGCCCTTCAAAGGGACCCTAATATTTGGGTCCTTGCACCCTCGGGGCTTTGGGGCCTGAGACCCGAATAATTCACTGGTTGTTACACATGCCACGCCTGTCCCGGACCTGCATGTTCCAAGCATATGGCACCCCCTAAACATGGTGCAAGGAAGTGGGACAGGAAGTCCTGGAACCCCTTATTAATTTTAGGATTTGAATATGGAATGGGGGCCTTGCAGCCCGCATCTGAGAACTATTAGGAGGGTGTGTAGGACCAACCCTCAATCGCGAACCCCTAACCCCAAAAACCCAAAACCCTAAACACTAAGCTGGCCGCTTCACGTTCACCAGCTGGTTGAGCGATGAGTCCATCTTCTCAATCGGGGGGCTCATACCTTGTTGAACGTTTAGGGTTTAGGGTTTAGGGTTTAGGGTTGTTGCACTATACACCCTAAAGCCCTACAAGACCCTACAAACCCTCTGAGCCCTATGGGTTTGGGTCTGGGGTGTAAACCCTACAAAACCCTCTAAACCCTATAAACCCTAACCCCTGCGCAGGGAGTGCCGACGTGATGTCCTAAAGCGCTACACCCTGAATTAAGGGATTAGGGCTTATCATGGTTTATAGGTGTAGAGCATCCAGGGTATGGAGTTTAGGGTATAGGTGCTTTAGGCTTTAGCCCTACTCCCTAAACCGCGTAATGGATTAGGGTGTAGGAGGCCGAGGGTCATGCAGGGTTTTCGGTAGGTCCATATCTGCCTGAAAAGTAGGGTTTAGGGTTTAGGTGGCGGAAAGGGGGTTTTGTCCCGAAACCACTTCATGACGGCACCGGAGTACATGGCTGTCCCAGCAAGGTCAGGCAGTTTAAGGATTGGGGTTCAGGGTCTAGGGTTTACGGTTCAGGGTTTAGGGTTTACGGTTTAGGGTTTAGGGTGGATATAGCTGGCTATTGTGATATTACCTGTAGCTACAACCCAGGCGCCTATTATTTGGGTACCTCGGCTTCTAAGGCGTTCTGGACCAGAGTGGCGATCGCGACCACCTTTCGCTTGGTGAGTAAGCGAAAGCTTCCAGTTTCCAAGCATTTTGTCAATCTGGGGAAATGACATTGCTGCACCTCACCCACCGATGGCGCCGTGGCCCCAGGTGCTGCTGGCCCAACAGGTGCTGCTGGCCGGTGCAGGAGGCCGCCTGCTCTAGGTAGGGCTCAGAAGAGCGCTTCCGGCAACAGAGGGCGGTCAGCAGCAGCACGCTCAAGGCAGCTAATGAAGCGCACCTCCAAGGGAACCCATTGGCGCGCATGAGCTCCCAGCTTTCATCTCCTTCGAGCGACCCTTCAGGAGCCTGTTGGTGGCAATATACATTTGAACCCCAGCAGAACACAAAAGCAGCTGGACTTCATCCCAATGGGTCCGTGTAGCTTTACTTGGAGGTTCATGGGACTCAGTAACTACTTATAACTGGGGCTATAACCCTATCTATAATTGGGGTAACCCCTATAAGGCCATTTAGGGGGATCATAAGTAGGTTATAAGCCCAGTTATAAGTAGTTACTAAGCCCCATGAACCCCCAAGTAATATTATGTACTTGGGCCCCAAAGCAGTAATATGTGTTAGGTCAATCCAAAACTAGTAATAGGTACCACGAGGGACTATTGTAGGTAGATGAAGGCCCCATAAAACTCCAAAAGTAGAGGCCATTACTGTAAGGGATTGACCCAGAACATGGAAGCCTCTTTGGGCCCCCTAAACCCTACAGGTATATGGCACATGCCACGGAGAATTTGGGCATGGTCTACTGGCGAAGAACGGTTGTTCTCACTAGTTTGGAGACTTTCCACAGTAGGATTTAGGGAACGGAAGAACGAGAAAACTTGAACACCAGCATTCTGCGGGGCGGGGGGGGGGTGGATCTCTCTCTCTCTCTCTCTCCCTATAAATGGTTTTCCAAAATTAGGGGTACCCCATCATAAGGATCATATTCTATTGGGGTCTATATGCCATTAAAAGAAAAAAACAGGGGGGTGTCCAACAAATAGGGGTACCTTTTAGAAGGTCTCCATAATAAGGATTGTAATATAGTGGGGTCAGTATTGGGGTTTCCCATTTGGGGGGAAACTACCATATGAGCTCCAGCCAACATGTCCTATATAATTTGATGGACATGGGTTCCTTACTAGGAAATATACTAGGCACCACACTAACCTACCAGAGGGACCCCAATGTCCACCCTAAACCCTAATAAGGCTAATATTGACAATAGCTCATATCTGCCCAACCCTAAGCCCTAAACCACTTGTCATCCTTATTCAGACAAGGTTTAAGGTTTAGGGTTTAGGACATGAGCGCCCGAGCGCGACTCAGAAACTTCTGTGCAGCACCCAAAGACTCCATGTAGCTCTATAGTAGCGGATTTAGGGTTTAGGGTAGCTATATAGTATAGACGGGGACGCGTGATGCCAGGGAAGCCGCGAAAGGCATCATCTCCAAAGGACCGTGGTCCCGGAGTGTCTTATACGCGGTTAAGGTTTAGGGTTGAGAATTAGCCCTAAGGGTCCAAGGAACTAAATAATAGGGTTTTAGGGCCCAGATACCATGAATATTATATTATTTGGGCCCTAAAACCCTATTCTTTGGGTCCTTGGACCCTTAGGGTAGGGTTTAGGGCCCAATTGGGTATCATGGCGATAGCCTCACCGAACTCGGGTTCAGGGCTTAGGGTTTAGAGTGTAGGGGGCCAATTGGGTATCATAGCCGTAGCCCCCCAACCCGAACGCAGGCGTTTGAGGGTTTAGGGAGGCACTCATCATCATAACCGCATTTCCGGCCTTGGGGCTCGTAATTCAGGCTTTCAGGATTGAACCTTAGGATTGAAACGCTATAACCCTGGACGCTGATACCGACTCCTTAAGACTCAACCCTAGACCCTAAGCACCGAAACCCCAAACTCTGACCTCCCTAAACCCTAAATCCCTGCGCAAAGACCCTTAAACTGAAGCTAGGCAGTCGAAGTCCTGAATCCCAACCTTAAGGCTCTAAGCACTCATAACATAAGGCTTTTGGGCCCAAAGACCATCCTATACTAGGCTTTTGGGGTATTTTGAGCCCTGAACCCCAAGCCATCTCTTCGCAGTTAGAAACCGAGGACGCCGCAGAGAAGCTTCACGGTCTCCTTGGCTTTTGTAGCTGGGTGTAGGATGTTGAGGGTTTAGGGTTTTGGCTTAAAGCCCCCCTTAAGTAGAATAGGGGTTATATTTAAAGGGCCTCTACTGGGAACCCCAAATAGGGAACCCCAAGAATATAGCAGGAACATAATGGAATATAAGGACCCTGGTAGGTACATTCCTATTATATACCCACTATATTCTTGGGGTTCCCGGTTTGG
>CAJNIZ010033112.1:97692-114072 GCA_905231905.1 Symbiodinium pilosum | reverse complement strand
TAAGTAGAATAGGGGTTATATTTAAAGGGCCTCTACTGGGAACCCCAAATAGGGAACCCCAAGAATATAGCAGGAACATAATGGAATATAAGGACCCTGGTAGGTACATTCCTATTATATACCCACTATATTCTTGGGGTTCCCGGTTTGGGGTTCCCAGTAGAGTCCCTTTAATATTGGGATAATGGAAAAGATCTTACTATAATGTACCCCAAGCCCTCTTCTCTCTACTCTGAGGGGACTATAACCTTGAGCTGTGGGTTTGGGGTTTACGGAGCTTTGTGTTGCTAAGGTTCGGCTCAGAGGGCTTAGACAGTGGGCTTGAGGGTTCGAATGTTGCATCTCTTTTGGGGGCTCCTGATAATAAGCACCATAGCTTGGGTTCTGCCCCACCCATTAACAGTCTATAATAGTGCTCATATTAAGGGTTCTATATGATCTTATTATAAATCTTATCCAGCTGTTAATGAGTGGGAGCAGTACCCAAACCATAGCATTCTGGGGTAGCATATGGAGTGTTTTCAGGAAGCCCCAAGAGCCTTCACTTGTTAGGGGTAACTCCCAGATACTCTTCACCGCATCTAGAGTAAGCTGTATAGGATACTCCGGGTGCCTTGACGGATAAGGGTCCTTGATGTTTGCGCACCCTCACAAATCAAAGTAAGATGCAAGTTCTGCCTATTCAAGGGCTATTAGCTTCTTGAAGCATGATCTAGTGATGGGGTTTGGGGCTGAGGGTTTAGGGTTTGGACCCTAAACTTTGAAACCCAAGCACTAAACCCTAAATTCTGTTTAGGCTGGTCGTAGTACGGGTGTTTGAGGGAGAGTGGGCCCCTACTACAGTTTGTGTAGGTCTTAGGGTTTCGGGCTATGTACTCCTCGGAAAATCTTAAGTGGGGAGCCCTTTCTTAGGCTTACGTAGGGCTTGCATGGAGGGAATAGACAGTATAAGGGCTACGTGAAGCTGATATGGGGAAGTACTACATGAGCCGAGATAACTACAAATATCATGTGGAGGTCTATTTGAGGCACCCCGCACCTAAACCCTAAACCCTAAACAAGTAATCTAGGACCATAATACTCGTACATCCTGCACTAGGCCCCCATTCACTCACTTCACAAGTCTCTAGATTTATCCCAAAGGGCCCAGATGACATAGTACCCTAAGGGTCCAAGTACCCAATATTTAGGTACTTGGGATTTGGGTAATAGCAATTTTAGTACAGGTTTTGGGGAAGTATATGATTATTGGGTACTTGGACCCTTAGGGGTATTTACTTAGGGCCCAAAGAGGTTCCCATCTTATATACTACTTTGGGGGCCAAGCACTTACGTGATAGCTACATGGACCCTTTGGGAATATGTGTACCCATGCCCTAGACGAACCCCCTTTGGACTTGTAGTCAAAATTTGGGAAAACTGAGGGTTCCGGGTCCAGAAGCTCAGGCTAAAACATTCCCAAACCCGAAACCCTGACCCCAAGCCCTGAAGAAACCTCAAACCCGCAAACCTTAAACCCTAGCCCCAAACCCTGAGCCCTCAGCTCCAAACCATACATATCTATATATGTACATACACACCCTATATAGCCCCTATATCCCCCTTCAAAGTTACTCCAAACCTACATGAAACCCCTAACCAAAGACATCGCCTTGTCATCCTAAAGCAAAGCCCGAAGTTTCTTTCTTTAAAGCTTGGTGGCTTCGGGTCTAGGGATTAAGGTTTAGGATTTAGGAGGTTTTGGATTTAGGGCAACCCTAAACCCCAAAAACACTAAACCCCTTTAGGGCTTACGTTTAGGGCTGTGGGTGTGACCTGGAACCTTAGATCTTCAACCTGAGTCCTTCAACTTGAAACCATAAATTTCAGCCCGAAGTTAGGCTCACCCCCCAACCTAGGCTCTAACCGCGAAAACCCACGCGGTTTAGGGTTTGGGGTTTATAGTCCCCCTTAAGTAGATAGAATATGGCTTGGGGTATATTATAATAACATCCCCATATACCCCATATTCTATCTACTTAAAGGGGACTATAAGGGGTTAGGGTTTAGGGTTGCCCGAAAATCCTTGATGCTGTCCCTAGGTACCCTTCCATCTTTGCTACCAGCGCAGAGGGCCCGACTGAGCCCCGTAAAGGTCACCTCCCAACCCCAAACCCTCAATCCAACAATGCCAAACCCCCAAACCCCAAACCTACACCTCAAGCCCGAACCCTAAACCCTAAAACCTGAACCCTAATCGGTTCGAAGTTGTAATTTGCCAAGTAAATTTGGGGGGGGGTTCCATGATCAAGGGTACGGTTTGGCGGGTAGCCACAGTGATGATCATAGTATATTGTAGTCTATATTGGGGACCCTAAACCCCTTAACCCTAAACCCGTAAACTCTGGTCCCCAAACCCCAAACCCGAAGCCCTAAACCCCAAACCGTAAACCCTAAGCCCTACCTGGACCCCTAGGGCATGTAGAATTATTATAGTTGTTTTTGTCTGCTTTAACCGTTTTAGGGCCGTGATCTTACATACTTTTGGGGTTTGGGTAAACCCTAGATGGTAGTTTCCCGAAATAGGGGGACCCAATATAGATAGACCCCAAACGACTATAATCCGTATTATTGGGACCCCCAACAAGGTACCCCCACACCCTAGATAGGGAAAACCTTAAACCCTAAACCCCAAACCATAAACCCTAAACCCTAAGCCCTAAACCCTACACCCCGAACCCAAACCATAAACCCTAAACCCTAAGCCCTAAAGCCTACTTACCCTAAGGGTCCAAGGACCTAAATAATAGAGCTTCAGGGCCCAAATACCATTGATATCATAATATTTGGGCTCTAAAACCCTAAAATTTGGGTCCTATATACCCCTATATAGTCCCCATACAACCCTATATATCCCCCTAGAACCCTTTAAATGTAACCCACCCCAAACCATAAACCCTAAGCCCTAAACCATAAACCCCAAAGTCTGAACCCTAAACCCCGAACCCCAACCCCGAAACCCCAAACCATAAGCCCCTAAAGCCTACTTAGCCAACCCCTTGAAATGTAACCCACCCCAAACCATAAACCATTCTAAGCCCTTAAGGCTACTTTGGGAAACTACCCAATTCTGCCAAAGTGCAGCCTCTTCGGGATTGGCACCGCCATTCTTCTCAGACCAGAGCCTGGCTCAAGGGTTTAGGTTTTAAGGGGATCTGAATCATTGGGATTTAGGGTTTAGGGTTTAAGGATTTAGGGGTTTAGGATTTAGGGATTTAGGGTTTAGGATTTAAGGATTTGGGTTTAGGGTAGTGTTGAAGGATTATGGTTCACTCGTGTTCTATATGAGAACATGTTTAGGGGGCTGTTTGATACCAGCTAGTTGTGACTTGTGTTTTGCCCTACATAGGTTTTAAGGTCTTGGGGTTTTAAGCCCCAAGCCCTAAACCCTGTAGGCTTGCGGAGCAACTTGAGCTTTTAGAGTTTCGGGTTGGGGTTTAGCCCTAAACCCTAAACCCTAATTTAAAGCAACTGGAGCACCTTCTGAACACCAACCCTAACCGGATGACCGGCTTAGGATTAGGATTCAAGGCTTACCTGGCCCCAAAAGTATTTATGGGTTCAGGGCTATTATGTTTACATACTTTTGGGGTTTAGGTAGGGTCACCCTCTCAAAAATGGAGGTTCCCACCCTTGTAGAATGGTACTACAGTCTTGGGGGATATGTCTTCCTAGTGGGATAAGGATTCAATACTTTCCCAGGGGTCGAAGTACTTAGTGTTCAGGGCACAAGGTTTCGAGTTCAGTGCTTAAGGTCCAAGTCATAGATATTCCAATACTTCCCCAGAATTTATACTTATACCTAAACCCTAAACCCGAGCTTATACTAAATTACAGCTACCAAAGTCTGCAGCAGTCCTCTACTGTGCACACGGACCCTTGGTGAGGGCTTAGGAACTTTATGACACAGTTTTGGGGCCATACTGTGGCGTAAGTACCCGTTACAGTCACTGCATATGTTTCGGCACCCGGGGCAATCTTACGTCTAAACTCAGGCATCTGCCATAAGGATCTAGAATTTCAAGCCCATAATATGAACCCTGGTTTCAGTTTGCCCTCCACTGGACACCAACATTACTGAGGCACCCCATATACACTCACCTCACCAAACATCAAAAAAGAGACCATACCTCAAAATCTTAACCCTGAACCCCTAACCCTGGACCCTCAACCCTAGCCCGTCACCTCACCCTAAACGTGAACCCTCAACCCTAAACTCTCACCCCCAAACCGCGCGGTGTAGGGTTTAGGGCCCTCACCCTCAAACCTAAACCCCTCAGCCTGAACTGGCCCCTATAAACCCAAAGCACTGGCTCCCAGAGATCTGCTCTGTCAACCTAAAAGCCTGAGGTGCTAAACTCATCTTACCGGGGCTTCAGGTTTAGGGTTTAAGGTTTAAGGGTTCAGGGTTCGGGGGGATGTAAGTGACAGAGTGGAGGAGGGAATACAAGTACTGCTATAGTTGATGGCATATGGGCTGTCATAGGGATCCACTCCACCCTCAGTCTCCCTTAGGCACTAGTATTAGTGAGTAAAACAGAAATTAAGGCTTGATACCCTGAACCCTTAACCCTTAACCCTAACAACACACCCTGGATGATGGGTTGTACCTTCTACCTTTGGAACATGTAAGCTTTTCCATCAATACCAGGTCCTTTTGCAACTCCCCACTTTGCCACTGCAAGGCACGAACAAGGACCAAGGAAGGCCTAGCTAGCCGCAATTAAGGTTTTTGGGGCTTAGGATTTGGGGTTTAGAGTCTAGGGTCTAACGTTTAGGGTTCAGAGTTTAGGGTTTTAGGTGATTTAGGGTTTTGGGGTCTAGGGTTGTTATACAGGATAAGCCCTAAAAAGTGCACACCAACGTCTGCCAGTCTGGCACAATGGCTTTCTGGCAGTTCGTGCCCGGCATGTTCAGCCTCGGTGTACTACGTGTTTAGGGTAGAGGGATTGTGGGCCCTAATCCCTAAACCCTCAACCCTAAACCCCGTGGAATCCGTATTGGGGATTCTACCGAACCAGTTCGAAACTGAGAAGCTCCCAATATGACAAGTTCGAAGCAAGAGGTCAACCACGGACTTGCACTGGGTTTTGGGTTTAGGGTTTGCGGGTCTGCCAGAGCCTCACTAAGCCATAAACCCTACACCCGAGACCATGGGCAGCAAGAAGGGCGGCCCTCGACCGCCTCGGCATAGCTTCATGCTTCAGTCCCACTATACTGTAACCCTTGGACGGCCCTTACCTAGAAACCAAGGTACCATAGCATCGTATTTCCCCATACACCCCGAAGCTTTCGATGAGGACTACACAGCACGGTATCCTCTTGGGCTTGGAAGTTAACATGCTAAGGCCAAAACCCTAACGGTCCAAGTACCTAATAATCATATACTTGCCCAAAACCAATACTATACCTAATTATTGGGTACATGGACCCTAAACCCTAACTCTAAACCCAAATCCTATACATCCCTGTATACCCCTATATATCCCCCTCAAAGGGGACCTACATGGACCCTCTGGGAAATACAAGATCAGCAGATAACCTTAGGGGGACTTAAGAACCTAGGCCCTCCCGCCTTGGTTTGGGGTTTAGGGTTTAGGGGTTGGCGGCGCGAACTCTGAGTAAGTAAGGGTCCCCTTCTAGGGTACCAGTGGAAGACCGCTCACCCCGGGTTACCTTCAATTCTCCTGTTGATGGAGGCAACGTTGCACTACGTAAGGACCCTAAACCTTAAAGCTTTCAAATGTGAACCCTGAGAACCTAAACTCTAATCAAACCCTGAAAGCCTAAAACCCTAAAACCCTCAACCCTAAATGAAAGCCTTCAAAACTAAACAACTGAGCTCGCAGCAAGGAAAAGTACGGGCCAAGGGCAGCGCTAGAGCCAGTTCCGTCTGATAAGCCCAAATGAATAGCGTTTTTTGGTGGTTGAACCTAATGAGATTGTTTTACTTAAGTAAATAATTATACCACAAAAGGAGGATATAATCTTACTCTATTTTGGGGACTACAGTATCCAAGTAAAATGTCACTCACAGGAGATGCAGGGTGCTAAGACACGGTTTAGGGCCCTTGGCTTTCAGGCTCTTTTTTTGTGGCCTTAGTTGTTTCCAAGGTTTTAGGGTTTGAGTTTGAATGCTCGAGGTTCCAAATATAATGGCCTCCCTGACGCGCCCAAGTGGTTTTGATTGTTTTCAGGGACCTAGATACCCTAAACCCTAAACCCCTACAACCCTACACCCTAAACCTTAAACCCGAAACCCTAAACCCCAAGCCCTCTAACTGTCAAGGTGGGGTTAGACTTTGGGGGTCACGGGATGAAACGTCGGGCCATCTGCTGCGCTGCGGACTACATGAAACTCCTCGGAAGCACTGTGGGTCTGCTGTAGGATCAAGGGATCCAACTGATTCCGCCAGTCTACGCCAGGACTTATAGTCCCAATTAAGTAAATAGAATATGGGGTATATGGAGATCTTATCATAATATATCCAGAACCATGTTCTATCTACTTCAGGGTGGACTATAGGTTCTAGATTTACCCGGGAGAGGGTTTGGCGTTTTAGTGGAACTCCAATATCCTAAAGGGTCCATGTAGCTATATCATATACTTAGGCCCTAAAGTAGTTATATGAGCCGACACGCTCCGTGAAATTTTAGGTCCCTGAACCCTAAACCCTAAAGCCAAATCCTTGGATGCCTGGATAGTTCTGGCTACACGCGCACGCGCGACTACGGGTGTGGGAAATCGGAAACCCAATGCCCAGGTTAGGGGTTTTTAAGATTGAGGGAGCAGGGTTAAGAGTCTCTGGACGGATTCTTAACCTCAAGGACACCTATTTTTAGGACTATCGTCTATACGAGCACCCACTTGTTGGCCGTTCGATTTCGAATATAACTTGCCAAGGAGTATCCTTCTTTGGGGCTCCCTAAATCCCACAGAAGTACGAGGAGCCTTTCGGGGCTAGATTCCGAGCCCTAAGCCCTAAAGGATATAGCTCTAAACTATACATGCCCCAAGGCCTAAATCCCGAACAGAGAATTTCCAAAAGAAATCTGGAATCCCAATATCCTAAACCCTAAACCCTAAACCTTAATTAAACCACTCCACCAACACACAGCAAGTCAAGCAGGCGGGAAAGGGCAACCTCTTCGCCTTCATGTCCTGAAACAGTTGCATCCGCGCCTGTGGATTCCGACAGCGCTTGACGGTTCAGGTTTCGGGCTTTGGGTTTAGGATAAGGCTTCAGGGTTTGGGGTTTAGGGCTATGATATGCCTGAAAACTGCAAAGTAGATGCTCGCAGTTTAGGGCTTATTTAGTTCAGGGTTATTGCAGATTAGAAATCCCTGCTTCGACCCAAAACGGCAGTATAGGCACCGAAATAATTACCATTGTCATCTTGATTTTTTGAAGTATCCTAGGCCCTCTGTTGGCACAGGCCTCTACCATAGATGATGGGATTTAGGGTTTAGGGTTAAAAGCCCATGGTGGAAAGACCAGGGAGCAGCATTTGCGACCTACTCTACATACAAGACACTTTGTCGATTAAGGGTGTAGGGTTAGGGTCGTGGAGTAAGGTTACCGGGCCCAACGTACCTGTACAGTTACAGACCACATTCTCCATGTGACCTCATACTTACTAATTAATTCCTTGGACTCTTAAGGCAACAACACGAACTTAAATAGAACCCCCAACTCTAAACCCAAACTCTAGCAGCCCTGACCCTAAATCCTACAGCCCTAAACTCTAAACCCTAGTCCCGAAACCCAACCCTTAAAGAAGAAAAACAAACACCAAACCCGAATATCATGGGTTCCCCTACTAACTCCCCCAGAGTACCCCCTCAAATTGCCCCTTCATCAACCCTAAACCCTAAACCCCTACACCCCTAAACCATAAACCCCTATACCCCAAAACCTTCATCCCTAAACCCTTACCCTAAGGGTCCAAGGACCTAAATAATAGGGTTTCAGGGCCCAAATACCATTAATATTATGGTATTTAGGCCCTAAAACCCTATTATTTGGGTCCTTAGACCCCTATAATAATCCCCATATATCCCTAAATCTCCCCCTAGAACCCCTTTACAGGGACCCTATTATTTGGGTCCTTAGACCCTTAGGGACTAGTAGGGAGCCCGCCATCACAAGCTCTACCTTGCCTTTGCCCGTAAGCCCAAACTCCGAAGCCTCGTTAGAGTTTAGGGTTTAGGGAAAAGGGTTTAGGGAGAAGGGTTTAGGGTTTAGGGTTTAGACATCGTACATCCTGAAACCCTACCTGGACCCTCAAAATGTGCAAATACATTGCCCTAAACCCTAAGCAAGTAGCCAAAAAACAAAATTATTCTGCACACTTTGGGGGTGCCTACGCCCCGCAACCCTAAACACCCCAAAACCCAAACAAGATTAGCCTGGCCTTGTTCGCGCCCTCAGTACTCTGAAAGGAGAGCTTGATGAGTGGCCGCATGCGGCCGACAATGTGGTCCTGCCCCCATGGGAACTTACCAAACTTGAGGAACAAGAAATATCACCTTGAGGTCTGTTAAAGGCGCGCAAAACTTGAATTCTGCAATTAGTATGGGACTGTAATGTTGTTTATTGTATTGGCTTCTACCCTAACCCCTATACCCTAAAACTGTAAACGGCTTGTAGCAGGACTTTGCGTTGAGACTTAATGAAATCAGGGTACCAAGCTTGTTTTGGGGGAACATTCAAGGCTGATTGTTTCAATCAGGGCTTTTGAGGCGTGTTATGCTACATTAACGACATAACGACTATAATCAACGGCAAGAAGTAATTATCCTGTGTCTACCTTAAACATCCTGTGAACCACAATCAACACTAGTTTTCATTTCATCCAGTATTTACATTTCCAGTTGATTCTCCGCTTACGGAAAATTACCCGTTAACCCTCACATCCTGAAAATGCGGTCCAACCTCAGTCATATGCAAAGGAGCCTAATAGCATTTAAGGTTAAGGTACATCCTCAGCTAAGGGGCATACATCCCATTATGACTATATATGTATTATATTATATGTATATATATATATTATCCCCATTGGACTCTTTGAGTAACTCATCCAACCTCCAGTGCCAAGTCTTCCTTGTCAACGATCGTAGCGACGACCCCCTGGTCAGACATCTCACGTGATTCGGGGCCTAGGGTGTATAGGGTTTATTGGTAGGGGATTAGGGTGTAGGGTTCGGCGCTTAGGCTTGAGTGTGTAGGGTTTGGGACGAAGGGCAAGGGCTTGGGGGTTTAGAGATGTTTGGGCGCAGGCTTTAGGGCGTAGGGTTTGGGGCTTCGGCTTTAGGGTGTAGGGCTCAGATGTATGGGTTCACCCTTGATAAGGCTCCGAACACCCGATATCTGACTACCTCAGATTTTTGCGGGAATGAAATTATAGTATAGGGTTTTTTGGAAGGTATACGAATATGGAACACTTGGACACTTAGGGTTAGGGTTAATCACTCCAAACCTTCAAGGTTTCGGTTTTTGGGAGACAGGATTTGGACCTCTGAGCTTGAGAGGACTACTTAGACCCCCCAAGTACCCCCTATAGATCGTATATATCTACAAATAGCACCTATATACATAAACCCAATTTTAGGTTACTTGGGGGGGTCTAGGTAAGCCATGAACTCTAAATCCTATGGTTTAGGGTTTAGGGCATAGGCTTTAGGGTTGAGGGGGTTACTTGGGGGTCTAGGTAGGATTTAGGGTTTTGGAATTAAGGCTCAGCCTTTTATCTGAAACCCTCGACCCAAGAACCTGAAATCCTGTGCTCCAAGCAGCAGGTCCCTGAAAACCTCGCCCAACTACTCCCTTCTTTGTCTGCGTGGGATCCTGAATAAATCGTTCTGAAACTGCAGTATACTACATCCCGAAACCCTCTTCGAATTTCCTTGGGGCCCTGCAATATCGCTACCCATCCCCTGCGAGATATCAGAAAATCTAAGAATCAAACAACGTGGGAACTTCTGAAGACAACCTCATAACAAAAGGACCCCTAGTTGGAGGTTCATAGGAATCAGTAGCTACTTATACTTGACTCATAACTTATAACTCATAATCCGACATATCATTGGGGCGGGCAAGCCCCTTTCAGGCTATTTAGGTGGAGAATGCGTAGGGTTACGAGCCCAGATATAAGTGGTTACGTATTCTTGCACAGAAACTCTCATTTGTTTGAAATCTAATTGCTAGGCCCCTATACCCCCCACGAAGAATGTCCACCTCGTTGCGAACCCAATCCCCGTATACACCCAGAAGGTCCTATGCACCTAAACCCCAAACCCTATAAGTGATGGATTTAGGTCTTCAAAAACCCAAAAGCCTAAGTGATTCATTAAGGAAAGCACTGGGTCTGAACCCGAAACCCTCATTGGGTTTGGGGTTTTGGGTTCCATGGGTACCCTGGATGTAGCTTTCTTGGCATCCCGAGTCCCTCAAAAAAGGTCATTTTGGAGGGTCAACCAAGGGCCCATGCTGGGGGTTAACCTGGACCGTTACGCCCAAACATCCGAAAAAACTTAACGACCGACCCCAAAACAATAAAATTATGTGGGCCCAGGGCATGTCTGTTTTGGGCCCAGGCCACAGCGTTCATCCCTAAAACCTGCCTAGAGTAACTTTCGACCTGTAAGTAAAGGTAAAGACACTAACATATCAGGAACAACACCCGTTTTCTTTAGGTATGTAGGTAACTCTAGGTAAGCCATAAACCCTCAATCCTGCTAATCTGAATCCTGCCTACTTGGAGGGCCCAATGCACCTTCATTCGGGAATAGACTTAGAATGGTACTACGTAGGACCCGTAACATGACTTCAAGGTTTTTCCTTAATCAGAAGGTTCTATCACCTATAAAAGCTCTGTGAACCCCGGGCAAAAAGGGGTGCCGATCAGTTCAGCAGTTCGGCTGCAGCTGTTCAGCCCTTTCACTGGTCAGCTTGTGTAACATGTCGGCCACAGCCGCATGCTCAGCAAGATTTCGCGCAGCAGGTCATCCGCCACATGCCCTAAGGGTCCAAGGACCTAAATAATAGGGTTTTAGGGCCTAAATACCATAATATTAATGGTATTTGGGCCCTAAAACCCTATTATTTAGGTCCTTGGACCCTTAGGGATGCTTGAAGCCACGTGACCAACATCGAGTTTGGAAATTGTCTGGCGAACATAATTATCCATGTCATCGGCTGACTGGCAGCGACCAGTTCTTATAGTTCGTAGGTTCTCGCCGAACTGAAAGCCATCAGGGAACCGAGGATGATAGACCGGATTTCTAAACCCTACACCCCTCTACAATCAATCCGAAGTTCTGCGCCGTACCTCTTGCTCGAAGCGCTGGGACAGGATGTCACGCATGGTGTCTAGGCCTTGCGAGTAGAAGGGGATTTAGGGTGTATAGTCCCCCTTAAGTAGATAGAACATGGCTTTGCGTATAGTATAATAAGATCCCGATGTACCCATATTCTACCTACTTAAAGGGGACTATAGGGTTTAAGGTGTAGAGTTTGAGGTGCCGGTGTAGAAGGTGTCGCTTTTAGGGTAGTTTCCCCAAGGGTCCAATAATCATATACTTACCCCAGACCTGTACCATATTTATTGTTACCCAAATCCCAGGTACCCAATTTTTGGGTACGTGGACCCTTAGGGTTTATTCCCCTAAGCCCCAAACCGTAAACCCTTCGTTTTCAGGGTAGTTTAGGGACAGGAGAACTGAGTAAGTACGCCTGCAACCCCTACAAGCCATACCACGACCTTTGGCATGCCCCCGGGGTTATATAGGGTTATATAGAGGTTATGAGGGCTGTTATAGGGTTTAGGGTTTAGGGGTTACGGATTTAGGGTTATAAGGGATAATGGAAAATAAAATGGAAGCTACTAGTATAGTGATATCATATTAGCTAACATTCCAAGTCCTCTTGACCTTCCAAGTAAAGCTAAAAGATGTCGAGGTTGTATAGATGACTTCGAAGCCTCCAAACCCCACACTCCAAACTGAAAACTTGAAACCTAGGGATTATAGGATGAGACCCGGAACCCTAAACCTCTCCCATTGGGATGTGACCAGCATGTGCCTCAATCCTTTGCCCACTGGTCTGTTGTGACCACACGCTTCCTGATCGGTTCCCGCCGCTGCAGTAAGCAACTGTCCTGGAGGGACACTTTAAGGGCCATTTCAAAGCCCTAAACCCTAAACCATGAACCCCAAACCCTAAACCCTAAGAAGAAGGCCTTCCCACCAAAATCTGGCACCTCTGTAGGCAACAGTGCCGCCGTCCTGCCCGCTGTCTAGCTGAGCCTTCCGCCAGCGTGAGCCGAATGGAGTCAATGGAGGCCCCTGCTGCATGGTTTAAGGTTCAAGGTTTAGGGTCCAAAAACCCAAACGAAGGGGCTGGGGCCCAATCACTATAATCCGAAAGGCATGTGCGACCTGAAGCTCTAAAATTTGGGTCCTTGGACCCTTCACGAAAGACTTGTCAGGTCTTTGCTGCGAAGCAGAATCTCCGCATGCCACTGCCTACACCTAAACGCTGAACCCTAGCACATGAAATTGGCGGCCTCATTGTTGAAAAGACCCTCCTGCTCCTGCATGCCCCGTAAACCTACAGCTAAAGCCCAGAGACAACCCGAGCTGGAGTAACCGATACGCCTTCAAAACAAGGGGTTTTGCACCAACTACTATGTTGGTATCTTTACCCTTCTTTAATTGTGTTAGGTTACCCTGCGTAAACCTTACATCCTAAGTTCTGAGCCCTTGACACCAACCCCTAAACTCCTAATCCTAAGGGTCCAAGTACATAATAATCATATAATTACCCAAAACCATTACCATAATTCCTATTACCCAAATCCCAAGTACCAAATTCTTGGGTACATGGACCCTAAACCCTAAACCCTAAATCCTAAACCCTATATATCCCTGTATATCCCTATATATCCCCTTTTAAAGGGGACCTAATTATTGGGTACATGGACCCTCTGGGTAACCCCTCGGACTCCCACTCCTACCTAGGTTCGGTGCTTCGTGCTTAGGGAACTCTAAGCCCGATACCTACAACTCAAAATCCATCCTAAACCAGTAACCGACAAATTTGAACTTCAAGTTCTAATTCCTGCGCCAAGCCCTCAAACTAAGCCCTAAACCCTCAAACTGAACCGCGAGTCCTAAATTCCAAGCCCTACATGCGCCAAGCCGTGAAACTATTGCAATAGAGTAATGCCCTTTGCTACCAGTCCCTGTTCCGGTCCTTCATTCCTACCAACCAGAAGCCCTGAAGCCTAAAAACCCTTCACACTGAAACCGCCATTGACAAGCAATCCCAACCCTCAACCCTAAACCCTTAACCCTTAACCCCCAAAGCACTCAAAACTGTCAAGGCCTCCCTTCTTCACCTGCACGAAGAAGTAAGGCCTCTACGCGAGTCAGATGTGAACTCCGAGACAAAGAAAACCCTAAGGGTCCATGTACCCAATATTTGGGTACTTGGGATTTGGGTAATAGTAATTATAGTACAGGTTTGGGGTAAGTATATGACTATTGGGTACTTGGACCCTTAGGGAAACACAACTTCAGACAGCAAACATTTGGGGTTTAGGGTTCAGGGTTTACAGAGCTTAAGGGCTCTTCGTATAGCCTTCAAGGGTTCTGGGAGTTGTAGACAACGCCTGTCAAGAACACCAATAATTTCTATCTCCTGACAGATGTTTTAACAAGACTGCTGAACAAAACACACACCAGACGGAGCGGCTAGAGGATGGTGCTAGCCAGCAATCATGAATAAAGATTGCTGTCAGCACCTGGGAAGACGTCTAATTCTGCTTGAAACGGCACCTACAGTTAAACATAAAACTCTCCTAGCTAGACCCTCGAACTGTCCTCTATACTTTGGCCTAGTCCCAATTAAGGGTCCCAAAAAAGAGTCCTGGAACGGTACGGAAGTCAGCGTCTATGTCAGCCACCTTCAACCCGTTCGTACAGTGAGTATCGCCAGCTGCTGTGAACGGGGAAGGGTTTAGGGTTAAGGGTTTCGGTAGAATGTGTGAGTTCTGCTGCAAACCTTTTAATTCACTGGCCTCGATTATCAGATTAGGGTTTTGGAGTTTATGGTAGTTTCCAGGAAGTGGGGGACCCCCCCCCCCCCGCACGCAAAACCCTAAACAATCGTCATGAGGTTCCAGTCCATGGTTTAGGTATCAGGCTCCATACGGCTGAGGTTTCTGGAAGCCCCTCGGATCTAGAATGGCAAATATTACGTTTCAAATATCTCCTTAGCTACAGGGTTGTGCTAAACATGAAAAAAGGGCCATTTCCCCAAACCCTAAAAACCCTAAGGCTTTAGGGTTTTGAAGGGTTTAGGGTTAAGTGCTTAACAGTACAGTTCATTCACTCCCACTCCGGCTTCATCACCAACAAGTTGGGCAGCAAGTTGGCCTGGGCCATGGGCATATATGCCAAGCCCCTTAGGGGCCCTGTATCCCCACTCGCCATTTCAGCTCCTAAATCCTCAACCACCTACACCTGAAACCCTATACCCTCTAAACCGTTTTCATTAAGCCCTAAACCTTAAACCCCCTAAACCTTAAACCCTAAACCCTATACCTCATAAACCTTTTTCATCAAACCCTAAACCCCCTAAACCCTGAACCCCCTAAACCCTAAAACCCTGTGAAATGTCCTTAGGGCTCAGCGCGAGGGATGGTGCAGGCATTTAGGCAGCTTTGAGCCATCTAAGGTGGCCCCACAGCCCTGAACAGAACCCAGAGGGTCCAAGTACCTAATAATTACGTACTTGGGTTCAGGGTAATAGGAATTCAAGTACAGGTTTTGGGTAAGTATATTATTATTAATAGGTACTTGGACCCTTCGGGTGAGCTACGGACTAAATTTAGGGTTGGGCGGGGACCTATAGGGGACTATCTGAGGTTTTTGGGGGTGGGACCTATGAAGGGATATACTACAGATCTAGTCCAGGGCGCATATGAGGTATACAAGGCTTTTGTTAAAAGAGACACCGGTACATTCTGGCATGCTATTCCTGAAGGTCTATGATGTCTGTGTCGACTCTCAACTCTACACATCAGCGGGTCCCACTAAACCCTCAATCCATGAAACTCGATATACACCTACTATCAATGCATGAAGTTCGCAAAAAAAGGTGGCTATCGTATGGAGCCCCAAGAAATACGTGGGCGTCTAAAACATTTTATTGCCCTAAACCCTAAACCCCTTATCAAGGATGGTCTAGGTGTCATCTAGGAATCCACAAGAGAATTTCTCGCCTGCCCTGCATCACCCTCAAGCGCCTACCTATCATCCCAATGTATTCCTGGGGTCTCCCCTAAAGAGTTTAAGGTATAGGGTTAAGGATTCAACCTTAAAACCGTGAACCCTCAAGCCCAAACCCTGCTTTCAGAACAATGCTAAACCCTAAACCCTAAACCTTAAACTGCATTTTTTGGCGAGATCATGCTGGCTGACACCCGAAGTCTGCGCGGCAAACCTCAGGGCTCAAAGTGAAGCTGAAGCTTCAACCCGAAGGATCCCAAGTACCCATACCCTAAGGCTCTAAGGACTCAAAATACTGGGGTCCCTTTAAAGGGTTTATAGGGGGATATAATAGGGGATATATGGGGACTATATAACGGTCTAACCCTAAGGCTCTAAGGACTCAAAATATGAGGCTTTTGGGCCCAAAGACCATACTATACAAGGCTTTTGGGCTATTTTGAGCCTTAGGGATATGGTCTAAAGTAGGGTTAGGGTTTAGGGCTTTCTAGTAATTAGTAATGCGGTCTAGGTCAATATCCCCCATATAGGTACGTAGGATCCTTCGGGTGATGTTCCCCTGAGGGCGTAAGGGTTCAAGTACCTGAGCAGAAAGTAATTACATAGCTCCATACGGCACTTTGGACCCAGAGTACTTTGTAGCTAATTACTCGGACCCTTAGGGGTCGGCGCTAGTAAATGTTTAGAGGTTTTAGGGTTAGGGGCAATAAGCCTTATGGACAATGTACACCTTAAGGCTACTGAGTCTCCAAGGATCTGAATACTAGGGCTTCAGGGCCCAAATACCATTAATATTAGAGTGCTTGGGCCCTAAAACCCCATTATTTGGGTCCTCGGACCCTAAACCCTAAACCCAACACCCTAAACCCCTAGACCCTAAACCCCTAAACCCTAAACCCTAAAACCCTAAACCCTAAAACCCTAAACCCCATAAACCCTGTTAGGTTTTGGGCTCAGGGGTTCCGTTTTTGGGGTCTGAACGTTTGGACGATGTGATGGGGCATCGGCTCTCTTTGCGGCTCGGGCCTGCAAGGGTTTTTAGGGTT
>CAJNIZ010033112.1:61428-92940 GCA_905231905.1 Symbiodinium pilosum | reverse complement strand
GTATGGGTTCTGGGTAAGTATATGATTATTAAGTACTTGGACCCTTAGGCTACTATGAGGGGCTACTAAGGGTCGCTAAAACAAATTCTGTAGCAGTGACTTTGAGAAATGTCCATATTCAACTTTCGAAGCCATGTGGCGATGACGTTGCCCGGGGGAGCAGGCGCCTGGAGCTAGCGTTTAGGGTTCACCTTTGGGGTTTCATTTAGGGTTCTATACTACAGGGTCTTGGAACTGAAAGCCTCTCAGCCTCTCTGTTAGAAGTAAGGCGATTTACCGACACTAGCCTAGAAGCTTTGTGAGGAGGCTTCGTGCCGGGAAGTTGGGTCCCTATAAGCCCTAAACCGTGATAGCTAGGTACCATGTACCATTCCTACAGCTTGGGGTGCAGTTTGTTTTTTTCTCAAGGGTGCAGGGTTCAGGGTTTGGGTTCAGGGTTCAGGGCTTAGGTTTTAGGGTTCAGGGTTGAGGGTTCAGGGTTTGGGGTACAGGGCTTAGGCTACGGACCTAGGTTGCATGGTTGAGCCTGGTAGCTTGGTTGGCTCAGGTAAAGGAAATTGAATGGTCAACTAGGGAAGCTGAAGAATATAGTAGGAATGTAATTGGGTTATACCTGTCAGGAAACCCTAGACCCTGCTGCTCCTGGCATATTCCTGCTACATTCTTTGGGGTTCCCCATTAAAATACTTTTGTCACGACCTCACGCTTCTTGCATCTGGCAAACTCGTGCGATGGCACCTCCGCTGGCAACGCAAAGCGGCTTGGGCTTCGAAGCGCACCGAGGGTGGCCTGAACCCAAGCTGTGGGCGTTGATAAACTTGCCCTAAGGGTCCAAGGACCTAAATAATGGGGTTTTAAGGCCCAAATACCATTAATGCTATAGTATTTGGGGCCTGAAGCCCTATTATTTGGGTACGTGGACCCTCAGGGCTTGTACTTCTGCGTGAGGTCTCGTGGTAGACGCTCAGGCAGGGTTGTCAGTGGGGCCTGAACTGGCCACACACAATCCACGGCTATGAACGCGGAAGCCTCGAAGGCAGCTGCTTTTTGCCTGGGCGCTGCGTTGCAGCCTGATGATTCCAAGACTTGATATGGCTTGGGGTTCTATTAATTGCATAAATAATTAGCGTAACCGGAACCATCGACTTTTCAGCTTGGTTTATCAAACAAATTTCGACTTCTAAGGATTCTACCTGAATCCCACCCATCTCCCTTGTACTAAATGGCCTCGATTCCCGACTGTTTCGGACTATACCCTAAACACTTTACACACCTATAAAGCCCTGTAAACCTTATAAACCCTATGCACCCTATGAACCCTAAACCATCCCTCAACCCTAAACCCTAAATGAGCCATTGTCTGAGCTCCAAATATTCCCCTTAAGACCCCCTTTAATACTCACCTATATAATTCTCTATATCTGCCCCTTTAAGGACTTTAGACTACAGGTCAGATAATGTCCTTTGAGGACTTTTGAAAGGCATGAGCAGGCCTGAACCGCGATGCTCACGCCGCCGTCGGCACGAGGAGATACCTCCCAACTACCAGGGCCCTCCCCGGTTAGGGTTTAGGGTTCGGAGTTTGGGGTGTAGGGAGGTCCACTTGCAGGGTCGGGGGGAAGTAGTATACCTCGAACCCTCTTAAGCCTAGCAGCCCCAGCTATCCCCTGTAAAACCCACTTAGTAAGTTCCGCGGACCCTTCAAGTAAGTATAAGGGATATGGGGCCCCCCAATAGTGGGCACGAGATACCTACGGACTGTTCGGGCACAAGGTCTCCAGAAATTTGAGGTAGCCGTCACAAGCATAAACGCCAAAGGGTCCATGTAGCTGTGTAGTACAAACTTAGGACCCAAAGAAGGCTCTCATGTTCCTACTTTGGGGCCCAGGTATATACTACACAGCTACATGGACCCTTTGGGGACGTAGTCCATGTATGTTGGTGCTTAATTGGTTCGGATGGGGTTTGGGGTGTACTCTGCTTGCAGGATTGGCAAAACCTTCCTAAATCTTCCTAACTATTCTGATTGCTGAGGTAGCTGAGTCTCCTGGAAGCCTAAACCCTCAATCCTAAACCCTAGATTCAACGCAGACACCCGTCAGGAATTATGTACATACGGAATATATAGTGAGGGGTTGCCAGAAACCTGGAGAAGTCTTCCAGAGCACGTGCACCCCTCCGTCCTGAAAGCTCTTTGGCGGTTTAGGATTTAGGAGTCAGGGTTATAACATCTGGGGGTTTAGGGTAGGGTTTAGGGTGTAGGGAAATTGGGGAGCAAACTGGCAAGAAAACGAAACATGAAAGGAAAGCCGGGGTTACATCGGGTCATAGGATAAATTCCAACGTTATGGTCATAGATTCTCCTGGTATAATTGTGGTACAGTGTGCCCTAAACCCTACACCTAAACCCTAACTCAAATATTGGCAAGTATTTAGGAGGCTAACCTAGAGGGTCCAAGGAGGTCCCAAGTACCATTCATATTATGGTATTTGGGCCCTAAAACCCTATTATTTGAGTCCTTGGACCCTCTGGCTAAGTTTCATTTTGTTGAGGCTAAAGCCTGGGCCTGAAGTTGAGAGCCGAGATCCGAGAAATGCACGAAGACCCACATTAGCCATGGTCTGAACTCCTACCCTAAGGCTCTAAGGACTCAAAATACTGGGGTCCCTTTAAAGGGTTTATAGGGGGATATAATAGGGGATATATGGGGACTATATAAGGGTCTAACCCTAAGGCTCTAAGGACTCAAAATATGAGGCTTTTGGGCCCAAAGACCCTACTATACAAGGCTTTTGGGCTATTTTGAGCCTCAGGGCTAGTATACTCATTAATAGACCCTAGTATAGGGTTCGGGTTTAGGGTTTAGGGTTTTGGGTTCCAAATCCGAGCATCCCCTTAAAAAGCCCGATCATAGTCCCCTGTATGATTCCCATATAGGCCCCTTTAAGGGATTCTGACTCTAGCTCACATCCTTGTAAATTTAGGGCTATTCCGAGCATTCAAGCAGGACATGTTGCACTGCAATCGGTCTCATGTCTACTGTAAGTGTTTGTATAGTGTTTCCCAGAGGGTCCGAGTACCCAATGATTAAGGACTGAGGTTTTGGGTAATAGTAAGTATAATACAGGTTTTGGGGAAGTATATGATCATTAGGTACTTGGACCCCTAAGGGTTTGAGGTATGAAGAAACATATGAATAGAGCGCAAGATTTCCATCCACAGCACCATTCCTGCAACAAAATGAATGTAGTGCCTTGCTGTGGGACTGTACTTTGTGATATTGGGAACGAAGCTAGGGTGTTCACTTCCCGCGATGTGCTGTAGTTTCTAAGGTTCAGGGCTTAGATTTTGGGAGTTGTCGGTGCGAGCTTACGTAGCGGCCACCCTGGGAGTTACGTCACTATGATTGTTTGAATACCCTCCATCCATGATAGACCCTAAACCCTACCTCCTACAGTACGCCTCGCCGGCACTTGTCGCTACAAGCACCCAGAGACTGAGCATTGGGTATTTGGACTCTTGGGGGGTTTTAGGGTTTAGGTGCCCCTGGCCTTGAATTCGTTGAATTGCAACGGCGCGGTGTGTAGTTGCGCGAAGGTCACCTGCGCTAGTCTGTATCGCATGGGACTTACTGCAGTTTAGGGTTACGGCCTAGGGGATGCCATTGAGGAATTGTATACGACCTCCTGTTCGCAAAGAGTCCATGTGGCTAGAAATAAATGAATGTGTACATAAGTACATATATATCTATATGTATATACTTGAGCCGCAAAAATCATATGGGAACCTCTTGGGGGCCCAAGTATTATGATACTATGTACCTACTGGACCCTTTGGGTTCGCCGAAGCTTTCGGCGTAGGACGTGGCCATGTCATCTTAGGCTGTGAAGCACATTGCGGCTCACTGGCCCCTATAAGCCTTGGGGGTGTGTGCTGTAGGGTTTGAACTCTAGAAGCACATGATCTTTCCCAGGAAGCCCACGCAAGACCATTGTTGTATCACAATATTTGCCTACAACACCCAAACCTCATCCGTACCCTGTCAGGGCAAGCAAGCATGACAGGGTTTGGTGTTCAGAGGTTATAGTACAGGCTTGCAAGATAAACAATTCATAGACAATACACCTTGCAACCGTCGCGATAGCATGCTGGAGCAGCATAAGGTTCAGTAAGTGCATTCCTCGACCAAGAAATACATTCCACTCGAACCTAATTGCAACCTTACGCTCCAAGTTGCAACCTAAGCCTCAAACCACAAAACCTAAACCCCGCTTCCTAAAGCAGAAGCCTTGAAAGCCTAAGTCCCCAGCCGCAAATACCAAACTCCAAGGCCTAGCTGGATCGTAGACTCATATCCTCACGTGCAGGTATGTCTGCACGTATGCATGTGCGTCTGTATGTATGTCTGTCTGTCTGTCTGTCTGTCTGTCTGTCTCTGTCTGTCTGTCTGTGTGTCTGTCTGTCTGTCTCTGTCTGTCTGTAAACGTATACACAACCTGAATGCCAACCTCGCTTGCGCTGGGCCTGTGCCCAAACGCGGTGTTCGCATATGGGTGCAGGTGGAATCCGAGGCGTCCGAAGATTTGTGGGCAGCAGACGCAGGACGAACCTTGGCGAATGGGATTATTTTGAGCAGGGGAGCTCTTTTATAGGCATCCTGAAATAGGAACTATATGGGGGCCATTTGCGGACATATGACTATAGTCTTAACTCCTAGTATCCCCCTTAATAGCACCTATAATAATCCCCTGTATAAATCCCTATTTAACACTCCCTGCCATCAGTTTAGACTATAGCTCAAAAAGGGTTGCGGATACCTTAAACCCTAAACCCTAAATCCTACAATTAAGCCCTGTGGAATTGAGGGAAGGGAGGGTTTCACACTTCCAGCTTTGTGGGTTTGGTTGAGATTCAGGATTCTGGCGGAGACCCCCCAACCTTCCTTAAACCTCATCGCGTTTCAGGGTTTAGGGTTGCCGAATGCTGAAACCCCAAACCCTAAACCACGTGACCCTGGGGTTCTGGGTAGTTCAAATGTTTCTAGGAACGAATTTTTGGAGAAACGTAGGCTGAGCTTCTAGAATGTCCTGAAGAACTGGTCACTTACGTCACAGGCCTTGGCAGACAAACGGTTGGAACTCACCAGCTCTAAACTGCAACCTGGTTTATCTTGGGTTTAGGTGTTAGGGTTTAGGGGTTTAGGGTTTAGGGGTTTTGGGTCTTAGGATTCAGGGGCAGCTGTCCATCGTCTCCACCTCCCCTTCAATTGTCCGAACCTGTAGCGAAATCCCTCAAACATGACCTACAATATTACTGGCCTTGAGCCCCAAATAATGGGTACACAGGTCGCTATCACTACTATGGGTATTAAGCAGATCTAGGTAAACACTAAGCAGCAGCTATGTTGGCTTTCCTTTAGAGGTTTTGAGATCCAGACCAAGTGATGAGAGCGGCTGGGGGTTTAGGATTTGACTTCAGATGGGAAGGTCTGAAACACACGCTATTGACTGCTTTTGATTGCTCAACCCTAAACCCGGTTCGGCTTCCTTGCAGTGGAAAAGGAGAATCCCATGAACCATGAACGAATGTCTGAGAAACCTTTTAACAGGGGTTCTGAAAAGCGGGATCCCTTCTCGGAATCTGGAGGCTTGGGTCACCGCACTACCATCTTGGAAGTGTATACGCTCACCGTCGCCTGGAGTGTCTCAAAAGGCACCCAGGAACCGCAGAATATCAACGCACATATCTCTATATATACATATATATGTATATGCAAAGATATATATATATATATATACATACACGAGGATGATTTTCAGAAGCCTCGCTAAAACATGATGTAAGGCTAGCTTCCAATTTTGAGCGGTAGCCGTAGCATGGTCTCTTCGACCTACTTTAAGGTTTAGGGGTTAAGGTGTAGGGTTCAGGGATTGAAATGCGCAGCCCTACCCCAAAAATGTCTTGGAAGCATCGTACTCGAATGCCCCAGATACCTGTTAAGATGGCATACTTGGGACATTAAGTGGCGCCTGCATAGGCAATTCTGGGGCGAGATATATCTCCCACTCTAGAACGATGTTCCATCAAACCTTGAACCTGAAAACCCTGTGCAAGCTGCAAACCGTGTGTCTCTTTAGGCAATAAGAACCCATAACCCCTAAACCCTGAAACCCTAAACCCTCAAACCCAAAACCCTGAAACACTAAGGTTGGAACGAGAACCCCTGCCCCGCCACCCCACCCCCCAAATCCCCAAAGCCAAGAACACTTCCGTTGACACCAAACCCGGCGGGTCCATGTACCCAAGAAGAAGGTACTTGGGATTTGGGTAGTAGGAATTATAGTATTGGTTTTGGGTAAGTCTATGATTATTGGGTACTTGGACCCTTAGCAAACATCCTGCATGACCTTAACGTATCTCGTACCTTCGCAATTCTGATATTAAACCAAAGGAAGATGTTTGAAATTTCAGCATCAACACCTAGCTCCCGAGACTCAGTCTGAGTCTCCAGCATCCATAGAACCATAGGAGCCAAAGCGAAGCCCACTGCGTATACGACTTCCTTCCTCAGAGTCATGAAATTTGGGACGCCTTAGGGCTTAGTTTTAGCTTAAGGCTTCACACCCTGAGCGGCCGGGGGAGGACCTCTTGGGGTGTTTAAAGTTTAGGGGTTGAGGGTTCCGGTTTAGGCTGGGTTTTTGTGATTAAGAGATTTGAGGGTTCACCTACAGGATTTTACAAAGATCATCTTGAGAAACTGCCGTGGCCCCACATGGCAGAACCCAAGGCGGTTTATGGTTTAGGGCTCGGGTCCTGGGACTGTAGGTACCAGAAACGGCTTCGACTGCTGCACCTAAAGCAGTGAGCTCACTAAACTGTTAATCAATCGTGCATCATATTGCTTACCTGTAGCTGCCGCCCTATACTGCTTGGCCATATAGCAGAGCAACATCTTCCTGCTATTGATGCAGTAAGTCTTATACCAAGCTAGCTTACCTAAGCATCAGAAAACAGAGCTTCTTGAGATATCCTTCGTGGCCCTCGGCTATAAATCCTCTCAGCGTGTCATGCGAAAGCTTAGTCCAAGGTTTAGGATTTAGAGCTCAGGGTTTGAGGCTTAGGGGTTTAGGGCTGAGGGGTGCCCCAGGCAGAAGGATCCTTCGTGCAGTTATGTCCGGAGATGAAACGTCCAAACAATATATGGTCGTTTCCCAAGGTAAAGGGGCCCCAATATAGACCCTGAAATATTAGGATCCTTATTATGGGACCCCCCAAAAAGGTACCTCTAATTTTGGGAACCCCCATGTGGCATCTTGACAAGACGAAGCAAACGCTACAACCTTTGCAAACGACACCTCCCGACACAGGGGTGCAGGCTTTATAAGGGCTTGCGCAGCCCCAAACAATGCAGAAGCTAGAATAATTGGATGCGCCATCCCATGCGAATCCCCGGAGAAGAGCAGACAAAACCACACAACCTTCTTCTGGATCTTCAGAACCCTACAGCTGAATGTCAAATAGACTCTTGATCCCTTGAAGCCCTACTTGGAGGCCCTGGGAATTTCCTAACTACTTATTTGAGGACGTGCAACCCTATCCATAATCCCCATGATATAAAGCCTTGTATCAATTGCCCCGATTTGATAGCTAGGGTTGTCAACCCAAGCATATGTCACTCCCACGTGCCGCGAACCTCAAAATTACATACTGAACCTTTCCCAAACTCAGCATCCCCCCCCCCCGCCATTAGACCTATGCCACCTTTTAAAGAGAAACCCTAACCTGAAACCCTCAAAAATAGTTTCCATCTTCGTTTCCATCAACCCTCCTACACTAAACTGAAAATCCCTAAACCCTAAACCTTAAACCCTAAACTTTAAGCCCTAAACCGTAAACCTAAAACCCTAAACCCTAAACCTCGAACCCTAAAACCTTGAACCAAACTGAAAAACCCAAATTCAAACGCTAAACCTTAAACCCTAAACCCTACACTGGGGGGATTGTCAAAATTATGGTCCCTTAAGGGGTCCCTTAAATTAGGCCCCGTATTATAATAGGGACCCAGAAGGGACCATAATTTTGACAATCCCCCACTGAACAGTGCAAAAGAAGTTCCAGGGTGACGGGATAGACCTGCCCACGAAGCCGAAGGCCAGCGAGGCAAATGTTAGAAGCCTCGACTTTTGGATTTTGGGGGTTTAGGGTTTTAGGTTTTGGGATTTTGGGGTTTAGGGTTTGGGTTTTAGGGTTTGGAGTTCAGGGTTTAGGTTCAGGGTTTAGGGTCTAGGGTCAGGTTTAGACAGGGATCTACGGTTCATGGAAAATGCAATGGAAGCTACTATTTAAATTTTCGGGTTTGGGGATATTACTCTTGAATAACGGGCATCAAATGGAAGAGAAGATTCGACATTAAATGGAAACTGGGATGACATAGTGGATTTACAGCGCGTTTGTCGTATCAAAGCCTTAAAGGCCGGCCATTGGGGGTTTGTAGGTTTGGGATTTACAACAGATTTTCGACCAAGGAGCGTAGATTGCCCGAAGCCTAAACTCTAAACAGAAACAAACCCCACCAGGCATCACAAGTTCAGGGTTCAATGTCCGCGGGTTGGATTCCCATGAAAGGTTTACCTGGGCCCCAAGAGTAGGTAAAACTATAGCACTAAATTAATTAATATTTAAAAAAAAAACAGCGCGGAAGGCAATCTTTTTACGTGCTGTTAGGGTTCAGGTCTTACTTTTGGGGGGCGAGAGTGTGGGAGTCAGGGCTTGGGGTGGCTGAGGGATACCTGGACTACAGAATTCTGTGGGCTTCCTAGGAAGGATTCCAGTATGTCTGAAGAAGCTCCACCTTCAGTGCGGCTGCAGTAGCAGTGGCCAGTGCGCTGGTGCAGTGCTGGCGGCAAGACTTACAGGGATGCACTTTTAAATGCCTGACGCGACTGCAGTTCAAATACCTGATGATCACAAGCCCTATACGCCGGCGGCAAACGCTCATGTCAGAGTGCCCTAGGCTCCAAGTTCTCAGCAAGTTGAGCCCCCCAAAAGAACAGGATTTAGGTATAGCCGCGACTGCTAGTGATCGCCAAGGTGAAAGGTAAAGCTTTAGGCGATGGGCCCGGCGAGAGGGTTGGCAAAAGATCAGCGCCAAGAACCATAAAACTTGCAGCCATCGCTGGGCCCGAAGAGTCCAAGTATATGTCCAATAATTGCGGGTACAGGCGATGTATGCGTAGGAGTTTCTTATGAATGGTTTATAAGGCCGGTTATACGTCGTTACTTAGTCCCTTAGTCCCCGCACCCTACCCTAAATTCCAACCCGGCAAACTCCTAGCTGCCGTTCACAATAAATCCCCCGCACCTTACCCACAACCCACCAACCTGAAAAACATCTGGGTTGCTGTTAAGGAACTTGAACTAAGTTACTGTGTTGTGGAAACCCTATAAATTGACATATATATATATACACACATTACGCCAACTTAATTCAAGTTCCTTAACAGCAACCCAGAAATTTACAAGCTTTGGAGCCAAAAGTGGACACTATCAGCCACCAAACCCCGAACCCTCAATCCTTAAGCCTGGACCTCACAGCAGACCCGAATCCCTAAACCAAACCACCAAACCACAAACCCAATTCCCAAACTGTGACCCCAAAGCCAAAAAACTTTGCGTAGCAAGCCCTAAGGGTCCAAGGACCCAAATAATAGGGCTTTAGGACCCAAATACCATTAATAGTATAGTACTTGGGCCCTACCCCCCTAGTATTTGAGTCCTTGGACCCTTAACACTAAATATCATCCCTACAAATCGCTATAGAGCCCCCTATAACCCCTTTAAAGCAACCCATTATTTGAGTCCTCGGACCCTAAACCCTGAAGCCAAAAACTGCAAAAAGTACAAGGAGCCCGCAGAAGAGGAGCATCTTTTTGAGCTGCCTAATTTCGAGACTCAAAGAGGACTGGGCTTTTCGGGTTTAGGGTTTAAGGTTAGTCCCCCCAAAGTATTAGGGTGTAGCGTTTAATTTTTAGGGTTTGGGGTTAGTCCCCCCAAAGGGTCAGGGTGTAGCGTTTAGTGTGTAGGGCTTAAGGCTTGGGGTCTAGGAGAATGAAAGGGGCTGGGTGTATAGTCCCCTTAAGTAGAAAGAATATAGAGTATCTGGGGATCTTATTATAATGTACCCAAAGCCATATTCTATCTGCTTAAGGTGGAGTATAGGGTTTGGATTTACCTAGACCCCCCAAGTACCCTAACATAGAGTCTACGTAGGCCCTATTTGTAGATATTTGGGTTCCATAGAGGGTCCTTGGGGGGACTGGGTTTCGGGTTTCTCCGAACCATGCAGAGAGCAGCCCCGGAGCAGGAGAAAGCTAGGGGCACAACCGGTCACAAGAAACGGGGTATTTAGGTTACTTATCCCTAAGCCCTAAACCCCAAACCCTAACCGTCTTGCCTGTAGCAGAAGCCCTAGGGTTTAGGGCCTAATGTCCTCAATCCTAAGCAGGCTTGCTTCTAAAAAACTTGTCATACAGATTCACGCCTCCGATTTCAGTTGTAAGTACCCAAGGGTGTAGGGTTTAGGGTTTAGGAATACTTCAACCAGACATGGTGCCAACTGGTGATACTTTGCTTCACCAACCCCACTATACCTTTTTATGTTTAGTCTAACTCCCGTGTATTCAAGCACCGGGTGTCTGCAGGCTCTGTAACAATAACAAGACTTGGGCTTGCCCCGGTTTAGGGTTTAGGGGTTGTAGGCTTAGGGGTTTAGGGGTTTAGGGTTTAGGAAACGTCACTCCTGGGTAGGGAGCACCTGACGAGCATTAGCAGTATTGTCTATTTACAGCTGCTGCTTTTTTGACTGTCAGCAGTTAGCAGGTGGGGGGGGAGAGCCACAAATCCTGTACGAAGCTTCAAGCATGCGAGCCCCACAATTGTGCCTCTAGGAAAGCTAGACGATATCGAATGCGGCAGAACACCCTTAACCCCTTTCCCCTTTACCCTAAAGCCTAAACCCAAACCCTCTTCCTCAAGGGATTTGGAGTTGGTGGCTTCTACGCAGGGGCATGGGTTGAAGGAGAGATCATGCAGTTCCGGATGTAGGGTTTAGGGACAGTCAAAGTGGCCCAACACTTTTCCCCCTCCGCAATCTCAGCTTAGATGCTTCACTGCCTGTACATTTATTTCCTCCTCTTGGATGGGCTCCGTCCATGCTGCCTGGCAAACTTACAAGGACCCGCGGTCCAGGTTTCTGAATTCAGGGTTTAGGGTTTAGGTTCGAGAGTTTATGGACTTTGCTGAGCAGCTGCTTCAGACGAACTTTTGGTTTCGCACGCCCTCAACCATACACCCTAAACTTACATCATCTGTAGTGTATGAAATTCTGAGTTGGGACTGCGCCGAGCATTGTGCTTCGTATCTGCGCTGCCCATGCGTGACAAAAGCGGGATCCGCACCGTAGACCCTAAACCCTAAAAAGGGTTCAGAGAGGTTTCCTCCATCAACTCCAGGGGCAGGCTTTCTGGACCCTAAGACATTGTTCTAGGGTTTAATTGGGGTATGGGTTTAGGGTTTATGGCTTTAGGGTTTGGGGTTTAGGAACTTGTAGGCAGCAGAAGGAGGCGACAGAGGTCCCACTTAGTATGAGTAATGGCGAAGCGTGAAAATGTTATATTATTCCTTTGCAATCCGTATGTTACTACAGCATAGTATACCCCCAAACCCTAGTCTAATTGAATTAGGTTTCTGCATGATTCTGAGACACTCCCATGCAACTTCCGGCAATCGTCAGACTGGTTCGCGCTCAAGGTGGAGTGGTTCGGCACAACAGTCCCCGCTTTATCTCTAACTGCGGTACATACAGTTGCTCGCCCACGCTCTTTAAGCACCCGTTTTCCTTGAACTTTCCTGAGCCAGACACTCCCTACCAGCCGATTTGAGGCCTTGAGTGCACAGGCTTCCTACCTGGACCTCAAACGCAGGCAAAATTAGGCACGCGAGCCATACAAGCAAGTCAAAAACGCCAGCATTCCACATACTCTTTTCTTTGGGGTTAGGGTTTAATTTTGATTCTGTTTACCAACCCGTTCGCACCCTTTCTGTGCCAAAGCCTCCAGGGTTGAAAGTTTCACTTTCAAAAGGTTGGGGTGTGAAATAAGGGTTATATAGAGGATATAGGGATTGTAGAGGGATAATCTGTTATTACTATTGTGACAACTACTATTACTACTATTTTTGCTATTATTACCTAGGTTCGCCAGTAACCCATTAATAATGAGGGTACCCTTTTTTCTTCCTGCTTGGCTGTAGTAAGAAGACCCCAGAATTAAAAGGGCAAACGGGTACTACCGGGGTACCTAGTAAACAAGGCTGACATGGGAAGACTGGGAAGCATACAAAGGCCATGCGAGGCTAATCAGAGAGAAGTTGCACACCTGCAAACGTCTGAAATATCATGGATCTAGCCCAGGTTTGCAACTCATGTCATGGGTGCCCCGTACTACTCCCTATACTTCCTCCACCAAGTTTGGCATTCATAAGCCTCAACTATCTTCAGACAACCCAGCCAAGGGGGGCAGCTGGGCGGGTTGTGCACAGGAGTAAATCAACCCTATACTAAACCCTAAGCCTTAAACAAACCCCAAACCCTAAACCTAAGCCCTTAAGAAACCCCAAACCCTAATCTACGGTAAATCCCCCCAACCCCAAAACCCCACCTGCTGTGCCAACGGCGTATTTCGGCCTCGACTTGCTTGTTGTTAGTGCCCGACAACGCCCGGTGCATGCTGTTTGGGGTTTAGGGGTTTTGGGTTCTGGGTTCAGGGGTTTAGGGCCTGTATGATATTACCAACGATAAAGGTAACTGGGCTTCTAGGGGTTGGGGAAGGAAGGAACGGAAATGAAAACGGACATGGTTAGTTTGGGTTTAGGGCTTGGGCCAAAGCCGTGGCAACATAAACCCTAAACCCTAAGGTCAACCAGCTGCGGAGCAGCAGAAAAGGCAGCTACATGAGAACAACAAACAACAAAAAGAGGTGTGAGCAGCGTCAGAATTTGGTGATTGAGCCAGATGAGGCTGTATTCTTCTTGTACAGTACTATTCCCAAAATGAAGGTACAATGTCTCTCTGTTTGGAATGCTACCGAATAAGACACTACACAAGTGGGGCCGGCAAGCAAACACAGGTGGGGGGGGGGGTTGACCTTGGGGTTTAGGGTGGGTTTGGGGTTCAGGCAGGTTGCGCATCAGCGACTAACATCAGACGATTCACAGGAGCCCATGCTTTTTGGGATTTCTTTCGCGAGGAACCCTCTAAGTCAGCAACTAAAGAGTTGACGCTCATGAATCCCAATTCTTCGTCACTTCCTTCGAGGTTCATGCGAATCGGGAACTTTGGAAAAGCGTATGATTGGTGCAGCCCTACTTTTGATGGCGGAAAGTCCTATAAGGCGATTTCGGGGCCCTTTTGCTTGCAGAGGTTATGAGTAGGAAGCCCTATGACCCCCCTGCTGCCCGACTTAGGCGCGGCCTTATGCAGCTGGAGAGTATAGGGTTTTAGGGCCCAAATACTACAATATTCATGGTATTTGGGCCCTAAAACCCTACTATTTGGATCCTGGGACCCTTATTCCCTAAAAAAAAACCCACATATCCCCATATATCCCCCTATAACCCCTTTAAAGGGACCCTATTATTTGGGTCCTTGGGTTTTGGGCCCTTAGGGTTGCTGATGAAAGGACAAACCATCCTTGGTAGTCTGCAGAATCCGTGGTCGCACCTTACTTACCCAGAGGGTCCATGTACCCAATAGTTAGGTCCCTTTTAAAGGGGATAAAGAGAGTTATGTGGGATATATGGGGATGTATAGGGTTTAGGTTTAAGGTTTAGGGTTAAGGATTTAGGTTTAGGGTCGAGGGTCCATGTACCCAATAATTAGGTACTTGGGATCTGGGTAATAGGAATCATAGTAATGGTTTTGGGTAAGCATATGATTATTAGGTACTTGGACCCTTAGGGTAAGACAGAACTTCTTGCCAGATGTCTCCAGCTTGGGGCTTGGACGAAACATGAAGCATTGCCATTGCAATAATGCAGCGGCAGTTGCCAGCGCCGGTCTATGCCACTCAACAACCCTATGCGGGCCAGAGCTACCTGGCCGCGTCCAGAACAGAGGGTCGGAGAACATGGTTCCATGACCATTTGACTCTGCACTTTCGGCAATAATTTGGGGCCTTAAGCCCGAATGGGGTAACATCCCCCCGAAACCTAAACCCTAAACCCTCCAACGTAACTTTGGTCACCCCGCCACATCGCGTTCAGTCGCAGGCGGTCGAGGGTTTAGGTGACCAACAACTTGCGGATGTAGGCCGACTATAGGCTTTCGGAAGCCTAAACCCTAAACTGCGGTTTAGGGAACCTTCAGGGATGTCGATGCAAAGACCTGGATCTGAGAATTGAGCTCATGGACTTCCTATGAAATGTCTTGGGCCCCCGACAAAAACACCCTACACCGGTTTAGGGTGTAGGGTTTAGGGTTTAGGCATTAGGGTTTGGGGCTTAGGGTTCAGGCATTAGGGTCTAGGTTTTAGGGTTTAGGATTAAGGGCTTAGGGAAGTTTAGGGTAGCTCAGGGTTTAGGACTAAAGTCTGGCCCCAATCTCTGACAAACTTCTACGAAGCTTGGTGCCAGGTTCTGTAAAGCCTCAAAAAACTAAGCCCCTAAAAACCTGAACCCCAAAATCCGCAAAGCCTGAACGCTAAACGTTAAATCCTGAGGGCGTAAACGCGAGCCCTAGACTCTGAGATCCCAAACCCCACACCTAGGCCCTCAACCCTAACAACCCCTGAAAGCCTTAGACCTTGTCAATAGCCCCTGGAAGCTCTAAATGCCTCAAGACCATATCAAGCTCTAAACCTTAAACCCTAACCCCAAAGGATCCCAAGTACCTATATGGGGATACTCACTACACCTTTTTACTGAATCATAGTATAGATGCCCTACTTCAGACTATTGGTACTTGGGATCCCTGTGGGAACCTTTCAAAGCCCCTCACAGCTCTCCCCAAGGCTACGGGTCCAAGTTCCCAAATATTGGGGTTTCAGGTACCAAAAGCCATTCAGCTTATAGTCCCTAAACCCTAAACCCTAAACCGAAACCCCATGGTTTGTCTAAGGTAGAAACCGTGGGCCCCTAGTATGGGCCCTTAACCCTGGGATCCTTATATACCTACTATATACCCTTTATGTATCCTTTAGGGTCCTTAGAATCTCCCTAGAAGGCCCAAGGGCCCATATAAGGGGCCCATGGTTTTAACCTTAGAGTTTAGGTTCTTGAACCCTCTAGGTCTTCTAAGCCCAAGCTTCCGTAGACCGTTGGCTCCAAAGGCCCAGGCGTCACGGCCATGCGGTCGCAGTCTGAACTCTAAGCCCTAAACCTTTAAACCCTAAATCCTAAACCCCAAACCCTAAACCCCTAAACCCCAAGCCCTAAACACTAAATCCTAAATCTGACTTTAGGCCGTGGGGTAAGGACTCAGGTTTGCTGGGGGTTCGGGTTTTAAGCATGGGGTTGGCCCTAAACTCCAAGGCAAAGGGCATGTAGGCCATCATTATGGGTATTTGGGCAGTTCAGGTGCAGGCTTACAGAGCCACCTGGCGAGTTAAGGGTTTAGGGCTTACCCTAAGGGTCCAAGTACCTAAAAATCATATACTTACCCAAAACCATTACTACATTTCCTATTCCCCAAGTCCCAAGTACCTGATTATTGGGTACATGGACCCTCTGGGTTAGGGGTTCAGACTTCAGGAGTACAGGGTACTTAGGATCACTGACTAGGGACCTTGGGATTCTCCTACGTTTGCCGGGCTACCTGCTTAATCTACGAAGGACTGTTTAGAAGTCAGGGCCCCTAAACCGCATAAACCCCACACCCTAAACCCTGAACTAAACCCGAGACCTTTGCTTTTAGAATATCCCGCATGCTGTTTTGCCCTGCCTTCATGTGGCTTGCATCTTGCATCAGGGAATTCAGATCCGCGGCGCGGCGAGGGGCTTTGGGCTAGGCGTAGGGCTTAGGGCTTAGGGTGTAGGGCTTCAGGTTTAGAGTTTAGGGCTGAGGGTTTTCAGGGTCTAGGGATGTGAACTTAGGTGATTTTAACTTTCAGGGTTTAAGGAGGAGGGTTCGGGATTGGGGCGTGGATCTCTATACTGTCACTCCTGCACCTTGGATTGGGGAGACCTGTACTCATCCTAAGGGTGCAAGACCTCAAATACTAGGGCTTCAGCTCCCAAATATCATTCAGCTTATAATAATTATCTGGGCCGTAGAATTACGTTTTTGTTGAGTCCTTGGACCTTTGGGGATATCACCATGTCAGGTACAAGTTGCGTTTTGTGGGCAAACTTTGCTTACTCCAGGTCATCCCTGAACTAAACACCCTAAGGGTCCAAGTACCTAATAATCATATACTTACCGAAACCTATACTATAATTACTATTACCCAAATCCCAAGTACGTAATTATTGGGTACATGGACCCTTAGGGACACTTCCCCTGAACCCTGAAATCATGGTGTCTTGAAGCCTCATGTTGCCAGGTGCTTTTCCAAGCTTGCTTGGGAAATTAGGGTTCAGGGTTTACGGTTTAGGATTTAGGGTTTAGGGTGTAGGTCCCAAGTACTCAACTTTCATACACCTCAGTAAAACCAATAATCTGGTTTAGGGCTTGGGGCTTACAATGCCCAGAGGGTCCAACTCCACAATAATTAGGTACGGGTGGTTTCCGCACTAGTAATTGTAGTGCACGTTTTCGGGGTTGTTGTTTATGATAATTAGGTACTTGTTTCTTAAAACCCTACACCATCCTACACCCTAAACCCGAAACCTGAAACCCTAAACCCTGAACCGGGCCCTTTGGGATGACTCCCTAAACCCTAAACCCTAATCCCTCTTCTGACTCTTCGCAGCCTGTAGAGGAAGGTACTTCGAAACGTCCGCCCGTCACGCTGGAGAAAGTAGAGGAGCAAGCCTTCATGGTTTAGGGTTTAGGGTTTAGGGTTTAAACTCCTAGTATCCCCCTTAATAACCCCCATAGTAGTCCCCTATATAATCCCCTATGTAACCTCCCTTAAGGAGTTTAGACTACAGTTCATGTGAGGAAGGGGGTCAGACAAGGATTATTTGTGAACAACATCCATGGCAACGGCATTGGTCTTTCGGGTTCAGGGTTCATACATATACATATACATATACATACCCTAAGGGTCCAAGTACCTAATAATCATGTACTTACCCAAAACCATAACTATAATTCCTATTGCCCAAAACCCAAGTCCTTAATTATTGGGTACTTGGACCCTCTGGGATATACATATTCATATTTACATTCATGTATGGACTGTGGGGATCTTCTTGAAACCGTATCCTGTACATAGGGCTTCTAAGCTTCACGCCTCTACGGGCCCTATGATCTACAAATGTCTCCTTGGGCTATCCCCTGAAACCCCAAACCCTGAATCCTACACCTTAACCGCGTTTGTTTGACTCCCCGGCGTTGGAGGCTCCTGCACGTAGTTCCCTGAGGTTTGGGGGTTAGGGGTTTAGGATTCAGGGTTTAGGATTTAGAGTTTAGGGTTAAGGGCTTTTGGGTTGTCCCGGGGTTTTAAGGTTTAGAGCCCCTCTATATGTAGATCCAGTAAAACCTGAACGAAACAAGCAGCCATGGATGCGGCTCTACTACAATGCTTGCAGGTTCATGGGACGTAAATCACCACTTACCACTTGCTTAGAATTTCCAGCCCTACGTACCATGGGGGGTAGACCGTACAACGCTATTGTAGTTCGTCTTATGTTCGGTGGTACTATCCTAGAGGACAGACCAGCCAACGAATAGTTTTCTCATATTTCAGCCCCTGCATGTCTCTTGCACAAAGCCCATGCAGTCAACACATTCGACCAGATCCTGGCTGCAGAAGAAGTGCTGTAGCCCTACCCCCCATCACGAGTCCAAAAACTCAACCACCCAAGGACCCGACTCCATGGCTAAGAACTACCGGTTGAGGTTTAGAATTCCGGGTTCAGGATTTAGGGTTCAGGGGCCCTGAAGTCTACAAACAATACCTTGTTTGGGCTATCAGGCCTGTTGGATCCTTAGAGTTAGGCATCCCTCCGCTGAATTCTGGCGCCTGACAAAGCACGACCTCCTTCGTCATAGTGGCGCGTCGGCTTCACATTGAAGAGGTACCTTCCCCCAGCCCTAAACCCTAAACTCTGAACTCCAAATGGAGTTTGGGACTTTAGAGAGCCAAGAACCTTGAAGAACCAAGGGCCTTAGACCCCAAGAAACCCTAAAGCTTGAACCCTAAACCCTAAACCCTCATGTAGACCCGTGATTCACAGGTCTGGGTTAAACCCTAAACCCTAAACAAGACGCCCGGAATGACCCTATGAACCATCCACCTCCCCTCGGAACCCACAAGTCGAAACCGTGAAACACTTGATGCTATGCATGTCAATCTGCCCACCAAAACCTTAAGCCCCAAACCTATATGCAGGGTTGAGGGTTTAAGGTTTAGGGCTCCGTTTAAGGTTAAAGGTTAAGGGGTTTAGGGGTTTAGGGGCTTAAGGTTTAGGGTTCAGGGGTTTAGGGTTTAGGGAGGATTGCTTCTGGGTAGGTTTGAATAGCATTGCTAGCAAAGCCGGGTCCTTCGACCCTCCGAGCTGCTGACAAGGACTTATAGGCGAGAAATAATGAATCGATACGGGAATATGGTGGTTTCCCAGAGGCATTTGAATGCATTTGAATCTGACTGTGGATTTTTGAGGTTTTCGGGCCGCATCTAAATATATGAGAACTTCTATCTACCTGCTACGAGGTCAAGAACAGAACTCAATCCAAAACCTGAACCTAGAAGCCTAACTCCTAAACCCTGAGCCGTAAACCCTGAACCCTGCCCTACACCTTAAACAGGCGATTGTAATGGGCATGTGGAAGGTCTAGGTAATCCTAGGACGCGCAGCCCTGAAGCCTGACACCCCAAACCCTGATCGGTTTAGGGTTTAGGATTTAGGATTTAGGGTTTAGGAATTGTGGCTTAGGGTTTAGAATGTTGGGTTTAGGGTTTAGGCTTTGGGGTTTAGGATTTAAGGCAGGGCTTAGAACGTAACACCGAAACTGCACTGAAACTGGGCGTGCCCTCGTCGCTGCTCACCGGGCTGAAGGATGTCAATGTCGAACCTGTTTAACCCTGAGGCTCAAAATAGCGCAAAAGCCTTGTATAGTATGGTCTTTGGGCCCAAAAACCTTATATTATGAGTCCTTAGATAAAGGTTAAGGCTGTAGGTTTAGGGTTTCCGGATGGCTCCTCTGAAGTTTGCTATGAACTGTGCAACCCCGCAAAAAATATGTAGGGTTATACAGGGTTGTATAGGAATGTATAGGGAAAGGGGTATAGGGTCTAGGGTCCAAATGCACAATAATTAGGTATGCGGTATTACGGTCGCAATTTCAGTACTGGTGCAATGGAAACTACCATGCTACTGGGGAGTATAAAGCGGCTACTATAACGATCCATTTCTTCATTCCTTACTGACCAGGTCCGTGTGCCCATGGAAGAAGCATTGCAAATAGCCAACGTGCCTGCAGAACAGACGATACACAAATGCTCAACATTACAATGTCATCAGTGTCATTCTAGCGGATTGTGTATGACGCGGGCCTTCCGTAGCAGCTGTCACTGTCCCCAAAGTAGTTTCGTGCTTGGCTGACGTATACATCATGAAGAGCGTAGCCTAACGCACGAGCTACTTAATCATGAACAATTGGCACGAATGTCATAGTTGCCTTAGTAGCTAGGTTGGCACACTTTACACTTTGTCGTCTCGAAAATTTCTGATATAAGATACTCGTAGCTGCGGACTGTTTTCGCCGTGGGGATTAGCAGCTGGGTTTTAACATGACTGTAAGCAAAAGCCACCAGGCATGCTCATCAGATTTCTGTTGCTGATGCGAGCACAAATTAACAAGCCCATCCTTGAATTGTAGTTGTTTTCCACGGTATGATCAAACATGGCCTGCATTCAGGGCTGTGACTTCTTAGAACTTGTGCTACGGGTCCAAGTACTCAAAAGTCATATACTTACCCAACCCTTCACATTCCTTCATTCGAGGTAAGTGATAAAGCCCTAGTTCAATCACCTGTTTTTTGCAGTTTTGATGTGATTCTCCATTGTCCGTGGTAGCACCCACATGAAACCCCTTAGCTTAAATCTCCATTCAGAATGACGCATGTGCCCAAACCCCAACTCCCTAGCCTCAAATTCTCGATGCACCCATCAGGTGGCAGTTTCCAAAATTGCAGTGCCCGTGAACCCAAAATGCAAACATCCCCACAGCTTTGGGGAACCCACAGCTGCCGCTCATGCAAACCAAGGCATATGAAGCACCGCACCAACAAGCCATGGTACTTCATCACAGTGGCAACTGGAGAGATCATGCGCCTGCTCTTGGATGAGCCAAAGCCCGCAGATCAACACGCTCAATATACTAAGCCCTAAGCCCTACCCCACAAACCTTAAGCCCTAAACCTACAGGTTTCCCTAACCCACCCCTTTACTACCACCCTGGGCATCCCCTTCATTGAGGATGTTGAGGGACATTGAGGCTAATTACTTAGCTACCTACAATAGAGGGGCTAGTATATGGGGATGGTTAGGAGAACGCATCATACACTCCAAACCCTCCGAAGCATACACGGCCAAAGTTTACTCTGCTTGGTGCTTTGTAGTGTAGCCCGTTTAGTCCACCATTCAGGGGGATTACAACTAGGTTATAAGCCGAGTTACAAGTACTTAGTTACTGAATCCCATGATCCTCCAAAAAATCTACGGTACTCCAAGGCAGAAATGTTGATGACTCATTCCTTCATTCCCTTCTTAGGAGGAGTACTCAGAGTCGACTAAACCTTGAACCCTAAACCCTCAAAACCCCGAACCCTCAAAATCCGTAAAACCACCAAAGTCCCAAAATCCGGCAAGCTGGTGTAACCCAGTATAGTAGTTTCCATGTTCCTTTCCATTCCTTCAGTCCCAGCTTACCCAACCCTGAGGGTCCAAGGACCCCAAATAATCCGGCTCTAGGTCCGAAATACCTTTCGGATTATAGTATTTGGGCTCTAAAACCCCATTATTTCAGTCCTTGGACCCTTACAATAATCCCTATATATCCCAATATATCCCCCTTTAAAGAGACCCCATTCTTTCAGTCCTTGGACCCTTAGGGGAGAATCCGCCAAGCAGCTTCCGTTCAAGCTCGATATCTTCATCCCCAGGCTTTCTCTGCCACCTTCGGTAGTAGCAGGTAAGGATTCCGGGGTTCAGATTTAAAATCATGCGGTTTGAGGTTTATACAAACAAAAACCCTAAACCCCACAACCCGAAACCCGGATTTTGCAGTTTAAGGTTTAGGGCTTCGGAATCAGGCTCAGGGTTTATGATTTAGCGCTAAATCCGAAATCACAAGTCCTGAGCCGCATAGGTTTAGGAGTTGTTAACCGGAGGTTCCATGGGAGATTCCTAAAATTGGGGATACCATTTTGGGGGGAGCCGCATGATAAGGTTTATAGTACATTGGGGTCTATATGGTGGATTATAGATTGGGGAAACCCCATGATAGGGTTTAAAGTATATTGGGGCCTATATTGCGGTTTATAGGTTGGGGCAGCCCAACGAGAAGGTTGGTAGCTTACAGTATATTGGGGATATCGGGGTCCCCTACCCAGTGACACTGCCAGAAACTGATTCCGTCTTGGTCTCCTGTATGATCTGCTTTGCGTACACCGCCTGCAACTGAGAACAAGTCAGTACGCACGAAGACCACGCCGCCACATTACATGAACTATTGCCACTATTTGGTTCCAGTATAGTCAATGGGCATGGGCTCCTATTAGGCAGTCTGTTTGGAACTATACTCACCTACCAAAAACGCCCCTACGTCCATCCTTAATGGTGCCTCGGCAATTACAAGAATAAAAGTAGAATTTAGCGAGTCTGAACAAAATGATCTCTAAAAACTGGGCTGGTGCTCAGAAACTCAAATGAAGTTACCGTAATAAGGTTGCCCCAGTCTTTGTTATGTGCCCATAATGCGGTACCCCTACACCCTAAACCCTATATACCCCATATTTAGGTAACCTAAGTCAAGTTCCTTAACAGCAAGCCAGATGAGCTATAGTCTAAACTCCTAGTATCCCCCTCAGCAAGCCCTAGAATACTCTACGCATATAATCCCCTATATAACCCCCTTAAGGAGTTTAGACTCTAAACCCTAAACCCTGAAGCCTAAACCCGGTATAACCCCCTTTAAGGAGTTAGACCTTAAACTTGATCCTAAACCCTACATTCCAGAATCCCCTCGAACCCCCTCAAGGAGGTTTTTTACTTTAGCTCAAATAGGGCCTGGGACTGCCAACCTGACAAAATAGAGAAGGTGGATCGCGCAAGGCTATCCCTAAGGGTCCGACAAATAATGGAGTGCCTTTAACGGGGTAACGGGGTTATAGGGGATCCATAGGCATATAAATGGGTATATACATATAAATCTATAGATAGATAGATAGATAGATAGATAGTGTTAAGGGTCCAAGGACTCGAATAATGGGGTTTTCGAGCCCAAGTTCTCTAACCTGAGTGGTATTTGGGACCTGAAGCCCTCGTATTTGGATCCTTGGACCCTTAGGATATGTGGAGATCTGCAAAAATTCGGTGTCCCTTTTTCGGTGCTCGGTTAATAAGGACTACAATACACAGGGGTATATAAGGAGTACTCCAATGTTGGAAACTTCCACATTTACTCAGGCTTGGTTCGTTTTGGCAAGTGTCCCTGGCTTAGGCTGTGGTTAGGAGGCTGCAGCACTTAGGCACATGCATATGGGCCCATTTTTGAGGAAACTAATCTTTCAGTGCCCTTATTGGTGTTGTATGCTGGTTTGGGTGAGTATATACCGTTCTATATCCCGAAACCTGAATCATGAACCATATACATCCCTAGGGATCCCTTTTTATACCCTCTATACAATCCCCGTCGAGGCCTTTTTGGCATTCCACGCCACTCTGGGGGGCCTAATACCTGGACTTAGAGCAACCTAGTACCCTGAAAAACGAGGAAGCTTGCAGCAATATTGATTAGTACAAGCCCCTTGCGTAAAGGCACACTGGTTACCCTAGGTAAACGCGGAGACCCAAACGTCTAACCCTCACCCGAAGATGTAGAAAAAACAGGGAATCTAGAGCAATAACATTAAGACTTCTACATTAAGCCCCCCCAAAATCCCTAAGCCCACAAAACCAACATCGAGCGCGAAGCCTTAAACCTCCTAAACCCCCTAAACCCCTTAAACCCCCAAACCCTAAGCCGGAAGGCTGATCCCACATCACCAAGCCCAATCCGAAACAAGCCGAAGGGCTGCTGTCGGTCCTCACCATCTGTCCACCTCACTGTACGACCTTGGAATTATGGGGGACTATATCTAGGTTGAGGGGGGCCTATAGCAGACTATATAGGGTTTTGGGGGAACCTATTAAGGGATATACTACAAATTTAGTCCAGGGCTCATGCGGGGGACTACTAAAAGAGATTAAATTGAGGTTTATATAGGGCTTAGTGTTTAGGGCTTGGTGTTTAGGGCTTAGGGCTGGGGTCTAGGGTCTAGGTTCCAGGCACTAGGGTTTTAGGCTTCCGGTTTAACAGGACTCCTCAAGTACTGTTGAATGGAATCTAGGTGGGTACCTGTTGGGCGTACTAGGGCTTGGTACAAGGTACTTGGGGGGGTTCAGGTTTAAGCTTTATCGCTTGGGCTACCTGTGACCCCAGTCACCTCCATCTTAATAGCGATTACTTGTATCTCGTAGGCATGACCCACAAGATTGTCGGTATGTCGAGTCAAAAAACCTACTATTCTATCTTTTTTATACCCGAACGAGATGGGAGCTTCCATAAATTCAGGAAGATTTCGGGCGGGTAGTTACCACGTGGGAACCCCTTTACATAAGGGTAGTTATATGATTATATGAGGCTGATGTGGGGCGCTAGGACTATATTAGGGCTATAGGGGCCTAAATCATTACTAATATCATTCTGCGGTCTATTGGAGGTGCCTTATACCATACTCTAACGATACAAGGTATTTGAAACCATAGTATTATGAGTCAGCCAGTGTTCGCTACAGTACATAATTGTGAAATAGCTATCAGCTTCTGTGCGATCCCAGCGTCCATTTCGCTATCTTTGTTCTTCTCCATTTGATTCTCCTTTGTTGGGAAATGTATTCACGCCCCTACACCCTGAACCCTACACCCTGATCCCTATTCTCTATACCTTAAATCTAAAAGCCCCTAAACTCTACAAACCCTAAACCCTAAATCCTGCATCCTAGACCCTAAACCCTAAGCCCTCAAGCCTCAACCCTATCCCTAAGGGTCCAAGGACCAAAACAGCAGGGCATTAGGGCCCAAATACCATCAATATTATAGTAGTTGGGCCCTAAAACCCTATTATTTGAGTTGGACCCTTAGGGTATAGCTGAGGCTGTCGCCGGTAGCATCCCGACCCCGGCCTCCGCCAGATTTGCCAGTCCCCTTGGCCTTGGTAAACTTAGTCTCCTTTAAAGGAGGAGTAAGGTTTATTACCATTACTTAGGGTTTGGGGGGATAATTTTGGTTTTGAACTTTTGAACTGTTGAGATTAAGGAAATTTGGGTACCCTAAGTAATGGTAAGTTTATATGGGCTTGAGGGTTTAGGGTTTGGGGTTTAGGGGTATAGGGTTTTAGGTTATAGGGGTATAGGCTTTGGGGTCATAGGGGTATAGGGTTGTAGAGTTTAGGGTGCAGGGGTATAGGGGTATATAAGGGCAAAGGGGGAGATATGCACAGGGATACTATCAAGGTCTAAGCGCCAGTGCCTGGGGCTAAGGTTTGGGATTTGGCTTCGGGTCTGTAAGGCTTTGGGTTTAGGGTGTGTAATTTGCTCGAATCTCCCGCATGGGTTGCCACACGAATACTTTCCTGCCTCAGTATGTAAGCTCTCCAATTTGAGCAAAAACTCAAGCTTCGAAACTGCAAGAAATTTTCTTTCTGGGGGAAACCGCAAGGGAACCGAACTAGCAAGTGTAGAAAATCTCTCAGTTCCAGGCTTCGTGTGAAGGGTCTAGAGCCTAGGGTTGGTGCTTGGATTCTTGTATGTTTCTCATATCTCAGCTTAGAGTTTCGGGATACGTTGATGGCAAGTGGTCCAGAGATAGCATCGAAAAAACACCACTTGGTATCAACACCCCCGGCTGGCATTTACGCAACTTACGATTTAGGGGTTACAGTCCAGCATTCTTGAAGCTTAAAAATGATGCTCAACAATGGCCCCAGGACCACAGACCCTAAACCCTAAACCCTAAACCCTATAATCCCTAAACCCCCTTCCGTGCAAAGCCCCGGTATTCGCAAGAAAGATATCCATGTAGCTAGACGTAGGTCCCAAGAAGTTCCCACATGACACGGTTTAGGGTCTAGGGTTTAGGGTTTAGGGTTTAGGATGTAGGGTTTAGGGGGGGGGACTATACTACTTACTATAGACCTAATACCCTATGTATTCTGCGTTTTGGCATCCCAAATAAGGATGCCCCGTAATGTCCCTACATGCGACATGGACCCTGTGGGACCTAAACCCTAAACACTAAACCGTTAAACCCTAAACCGCCTAAACCCTGAACCCTAACCCAAAGGGTCCATGTAGGTATATGGTATATACTTAGGGCCCAAAAGGGGGTTCCCAGATACCTACTTTAAAGCCCAAGTATATACCATATAACTACCCTAAACCCTAAATCCTAAATCCTAAACCCTAAACCCTAATATACCATATAACTACATGGACCCTTTGGGAAAGTCTATCTACAGCAGCTCAAGATGACCCTGCCCCCTCAGGAGCTGCCGCAAGACGTGGTGCAGAAAGAATGGGCGGTGAAGCTCCACAACGAAGCCATGCGGTTTAGGGTTTAGGGTTTTAGGGTTTAGGGTTTAGCCTACTTTTTTTCCTGGATCAGCGTGGGGCTTTCGCCAGACAGGGCTCTGAGTCATCTGAAGGTCTGGTGGAAGTCTGAGGGGCAGCAGCTGCTGCTGGGCAGATGAAGCGACGAAGATCACAGAAGTCAAAGCCAAGTGATGTTATAAACCCTCACCCTAAAGGCCCAAGGGCTGAAATGACAAGGTTTTAGGGCCCAAATACCAGAATTTCAGTGGTAGTTGCGGCTAAAAACCTGATATTTGCACACTTGGACCCTTAGGCTTACTCTATACACCCCTACGATAGTCTCTACATTCACTCCAATTACCCTCCCCCTCTCCAGCACTAGAAAGTAAAGCCCAACCACCAAAAGCTTAACGCTTTTGAGCCCGTAGACCCCTGAACCCTCAGCCTAAACTCCAAACACTAGACCCTAAACCAAACCCTGAACACTAGACCCTTAACCCTAAACCTTTTCACTCCGAATCCGAGGTAGACAGGAAGGAACACACGCACAAACGCTGAGAACCATGTGCTGCCTTCCACTTCTCTTTCCATGAAACTCTTATCCATAAACCCCTGAACCCTTATCCGTAAAACTCTATACGGCCCTAAATACTGATCATATCACTTCATTATCAATGGTAGTCTTTCTAACACTGCGGTTTAGGCTTTCCCAAAAGGAGGACCCTACCAGCGTCAAAGGATAGTCCCAGGGTCCTTTTTTGCAGTAGTGGTCGCCAAAGTCCGTTTGTTAGAGTCCCTATATCCCCATACTCACCCTGCGTAACCCCTACATCATCCCTATGACCTGAACCGTAAGACATGAGCCCGAAGCCCTCAACCTTAATCCCTAAACCTTGGTCCTGAAACCCTATAATCCCTAAGCCCTACACCCTGATCCCTAAACCATTAACCCTAATCTAAAAGCCTTTATCCTTAATCCCTAAACCCTAACCCCTAAACCCCTAACCCTTAAACCCCTAATCCCTAAACCCTAGTCCCTAAACCTTTAATCCCTAAACCCCTAAACCCCTAATCCCTAAACCCTAAACCCTAAACCCTTCATCCCTAAACCCTAATCCCTAATCCCTAAACCCTTAACCCCTAAACCCTTAATCCCTAAACCCTGAAGCCTTCATCCCTAAACCGTAAATCCCTAAATCCTAAACCCTAAATCCCTAAACCCTAAACCCTAATCCCTAAACCCTAATCCAAGAGCCGTGCAGGTGGTGGTCTGAAGGCCTGCACGGCCTTCTCGACTCGACAGGCTGTCGCTTATTGTCTAGAGTTTAGGGCTTGGAGTGCGGGTTTAGGGTAAGTGCGTTCCCCGAAAGGTCCCGGGCATGTATAGGCGTATATAAAGGGATTAGTAGGGTCTAGCGTCTATAGCATAGGTATAAAGCTTAGTTACTTGGGATTTGGGTAGTTGGAAGTGTAGTGTAGCTTTGACAGAAAAAGTTCCTGAAAGCGTGGCTAGTCGCACCCGGCCGACTTGCAAGTAGACACTTATCCCCGAAAATCCTTTCCCTCATCCCAAATCCCTGAACCATGATCCCCAAGCTCTCCAGAAAAAAACACCCTAAACCTAAACCCCCCCAACCCTAAGCCTATCACAAACCTAAACCGCTGCGAGGCTTTTGGCTTAAGGTTGAATTAGGGGTTTAGGGTTTAGGGTTTAGGGCTTGGAGATTTTGTTTGTCACCATGGTAAGGATGATCGTGTATCGGGGCCTAGATTAGAGTCCCCCCCATTTGCCATATCTGGGCAGTGTCAGCCAAGGGAGGCCTGTGTTTCCAGAAAAATGGTTTAGGCTTTATAACCCTATACCTCTAAACCCTAAACCCCAAAACCTTAAACCCTAAACCTGGTATAGGGTTTAGGGCTTGGGGTCTCAGGTTTGGGGTTTCGGCTTGACCTATGCTCTGACATAAAATCTGAGTACCAACACACATAATCCTACATACAATCCTACAAGTCGATCCACAGGATCTTCAACCTCAAAGCCGTTAACTATAGGGACCTAACGATATTGTGGTTCTAGATTCCTTGTACAATTATAGTATATAGTATATGGTACCTCAAATGGAAATTGGCAATTATTTTGGCCCCTATACCACCCACACCCCAAGCCTCCCTAGAGCCTACGTACCTTAGGTGGACCCCCCCCCCACCTTGTAATAGTGGCTATAAGGGATAATAAGGACTGCCTTAGGGTCCTCTTATATTACCATACTGTTTTTTTCACTATTACAGGGTGGGAGTCCTCCTAAACCCTACCTGGAGTACTCTATCTACCTAGCAAAAAGGCTGTTTTGTACCCATGTCTTGGTCTCCTCACCACTTTTAAGGGGGTCTAAGGTTACTCTAGGTAGCCCCAAAGTGTAATCCATACGCCCTCATCTGAACATTGTCATCCGCAGATGTACACGACATCTCTGGTGCCGCTGTGCGATTGCAGGAGACCAGGCAAGATTAAGTTTACGGTTTAGGGTTTTTGCATGACCCTAAGTACCTTACGCTTTGGTAAACTGGGTGTTATAGTTAACTAAGGTCATGCAAAATGTTTAGTATCAACAGTAGCTTCGTAACACTAGGATTCCTACCTTCTGTTTTCTACCTGGCCCTTCTATAGCCTTCCTTTTGGATCCGTCCTACATGTTGATGGGGTCTTTTCCAAATGGATAGGACATCTGGTGTGCAAATTATACCTTCCTGACCAGCAGTATGGTACACCTGAAAAGGAACCACGTTAGGCTGTTTGGATGCCTCTGCCACTGCAACTTTCAGTGGAGCCTTAGGAAACTCCAGAGCTGAGTTCAAGGTTTATAGTCTCCCTTAAGTGGATAGAATATGGGGTATATGGGGATCTTATTATAATATACCCGAAGCCATATTCTATCTACTTAAGGGGGGCTATAGGGCTTATCAGGGTTTAGGGCGTGTGTGGATTCAGTTTGCAGCTTTAGTTTCATGGTTCGTCAGTCTGAACCCTAAACCCTATAAACCCTAACATGGTAGCCGGTTGTCCAGACCAATGCGTTGCGGGTCATTGCTTTGACCGCTTTACGTTCCTCGCAATTTCTTGTGTTTTCCTCACAATGAACCCTAAGGGTCCAAGGAACCAAATAATGGGGTTTTAGGGCCCAAATGCCATTAATGTTGTAGTATTTGGGCCCTAAAACCCTATTATTTGGGTCCTTGGACCTTTTAGGGTTCCGCACAATCAAGATGGTACGCCCAAAAAACAAACAACCTAGGAACACCTATTGGTAAACCCCCAAACCCCAAACTCTGGGGCCTGCACAACAGTCCTCTCTGACTCCTTATAGAACCCTAAACCCTAAACCCTGATCGATCCCTAAGCCTTATAATAATTACTGAATCACAATCTCGACAGGCCGATCTGAATCTGATTGCTACCAGCCCAAATGAGTAGTATTTAATTTGTGGATACTGTGGTACCCAATACAGAGTAAGATTATATCTTCCTTAGTATTTTATATAAGGAATAATCTTACTAGGTTCAAGCTCCAAAAAAAAACGCTACTCAACGTCCCCTGTGTTGTAAAGCAAGCCGCTGAGGGCCTAAGGGTTTAGGGTTTAGTCCCCAAACCCCTAAACCCTAAACCCTTCTTACCCAAACAGCCCTAGTTTGGATGCTCAAAACCATTCAAAGTATGGAGTTGGATGTGGGTTTGTGGTTTAATGTAGACCCATAGTTAATAAACCCCTCGCCTTAATAGCGATTATAATAAGGATCCGAATATTAAGGCCCTTAAAAGGAGGGGGTTTATCAATCATGGGTCTCCATTAGGGTTCGGGAAGCTAACGCCCCATTCTTTGGGTGCGTTGCCCCTTCGGGGAACATGCTGGAGGTTCAAGGGTTCGGTGTAGGCCTTTCCGTGTCTGACCCCACTCATGCAATCCTGGCTCATGGGTCTTAGCAAGGATGTCATCATCATGTGCATAATCTAGGGATCCGAATAGGCCAAAGTTGGTAATATCTACTCATCGATTTTCGTATCCAACATGCCTAGACCCTCCCGGCCCCCCCAAAATTTCGGGTTTCCCTAATTATGGCTGTACGGGCAACAAAAAATTAAAGGGCACCTGGAGAGCACCCGAACATCAATCCCGAGCCGGAGCGTGACATGTTGCTTCTCCCTGCAGTCTGGCCAAGCACAGATCCGCTCGATTGAGGAGGCCCACGACTTTGAGAAGAACTCATGGAACAGAACAGCACGAAAGCCAGCAATGCCTCTCAAGCAAAGCTCCGAGAAGGTGACTTTGTCTTCGCATAGGGCTTTTGCCCAGGGAGTGCCGGTCGCTTTGCACAGGCTTCTGAATCGGAAGTGCCGCTTGCTTGGTACAGGCTTGCCCCGGAAGTGCTGCTCCAGTGTTACGCCCCTAACACATCCAAATATTCTACTCTGAATGGTTTTTAGCAACTAAAGCCTTAACATCCAAACTTAGGAAACAGGGTAACACTTGGTCCTAAGCCCTATAAGCTCTGAACCCTAAGTTTAGACCCAGAAACTCCTAAATAATGTTGCATACTTGGGGGGTCAGGGGGACGTAGTAAGTAGGGATAAATGGGCTTACTATATGGGTTACAGGGGTTATTAACCTACTTACTAAGTCTCCCTGACCCTCCAAGTAAGACACTAACCCCTTACCTGACCCCCAAAAGTATGTAAAATGAAAGCCCTAAATCACGAAAGGCAGCCCAAAAGCCAGTACTTTACATACTTTTGGAGTTCGGGTAAGGCTAAAAGCCGGTCTAAGGTTTTGAAGTGATGGGTAGCCTTATTGTAGAACTCCAATCATTCAGTGTTCTTCAGACTCTTCTAGACTTAAACCCAAAGGGTCCATGTAGTTATATGGTATATACTTGGGCTTTAAGTTAGGTATATGGGAACCCCTTTGGGCCCTAAGTATATACCATATACCTACATGGACCCTTTGAGAAAGGATTAGTCTTTGGAGTTTACAGTGGAGGCTTTCGAGTTCATGGTCTGGAGTTAAGAGTTTTTCGGTAGCTAGTCTAGAGTTCAGGCTTTAGAGTTTATGGATGAGACTTGCAGCTTTTCAGAAGGGATGCCCGAAGGAGGGCAGACGCCGGTGGTGAGTTCAGGGTAGGAGTTGCTTTGTCTTTGGAAAAAATGGATCCAAGCTTTAAGGTTTAGAGTTTAGGGCTTGGAGTTGAGGTTCAGAAAGTAGAGATCAGAAGCTCAGGGCTAATAGAGTTTGGTGGCAAAGGTTTTGCATGAAAACCCTAAACCCTGAACCCCTAAACCCTTAACCCCTAAACCCCTAAGTCCGGATAGTTTTGCTGGCCTCGAGTCGGAGTGCGTTCCAATGCTTCTGAAGTCCTCAACCTAAACCTTGAATCTGGGTTTAGGGTTTAGGGTTTAGGATTTAGGGTTTAGGGTTTAGGGACCTAGCTTGGACCTTAGACCC